>JAJGOT010000486.1:495000-644198 GCA_022457155.1 Cladopsammia gracilis
TTATCAACACGGCCAGTTTTGCATTCAATTCGGAAGTCTTCGCAGCGACTTGCAATTGAGTATAAATACGATATCAACTGGAAATGAAAAGTTCCGACGAGAGTTGACAAAACTAACTTTCATTCGCACTCATAAGTCTAAATTCTCACCAACTCTCACTCCCGCGTTTTCGCTGTTTACATGCGTTATCGCTCAGTTTTATTATTAAGCACCCTGGAAAAAACATTTCAGGATTGGGTTTAATGATAATAGCTTTTAAATGCTTTATCTAAATTCAATAAAAAGACAACCAAAACCGAAAAGAAAATCTCACACGTTAACACCATAAAAAGGCATTGGTTTTCGCGCCAAAAATTCGCCCTGTTTATGTCTTTTTATATTTTTCATAGCTTGATTCATTTTCCCAAGAAAACAATCCTGAATTGCTTTGTCCAGGTTACTGTGCACTTATGGTTTTGTAATTTGTTTTCATTCAGTAAGTCACTTAAGAGCACAACTAAATTTTTTTTCTTGTGTTTCCCTAGATCTTAGCTTGTCCTGATAAAGAATTAAACCAGTGGGTGTCAGTAAAAAAGATGTCTCAATACAGGTACGACAGACGCGCCGTGCGGGTGTGCGTATGTTTTATTTTGTTTTCAATATTTCTTTCCCAGTCAAGAAAACAAGAAATTACTTGTACACTTTCTTGGCGCTTGGCATTGCTACAGCGATTTCAGAAGTCATTTTCCAGCAGAAATGTACCGCCATTACCAAGCTGGTGCGAAGAATTTCCCTTCCATAACAAGCTAGTTAGCATAATTTTCCCGCCATTGCCAAGCGCGGAGAATTCCAGGTGGTTTTTGATTGGACAGTTTGTTTGGGTGTCGCGCGTTGATTGGTTAAAAGTTATTTTTTGTCTGCAATGACTTCTGCAATGCTGAATGAAACTTCTTTGACAAATGTAATGTAAATGTGTAATGTAAATGTTGTTTATAGTGGACGAGCACTTAGCTATCCAGCTAATTCACAGGCACGCTACTCAAATATGGAAACAAATATTGCAAATTGAACATAACATGTTAAAAATCCCAACTGGCGGGAGGCAGACCAGTTGACTATTTTACAAGCATGGTCGAGGAGTTGAACTTGAGTCTACCGTGAAACAACTTCAGCTAGTGGTCACAGCGGGACTTGAACTCGGGACCTCCGAAGTTCAAGTTCGGCGTCCTAACCACTCGTCAACGCTGCCTGCCCTTTGCCTGCCTTTGCCGTATATTTTCGTAAATAAAGACGAAAACCAGCGTCAAGAAAAGAGAATAAGTTATCTAAATGAACTCTAGTTGTTTTTTTCCTCACAGGCCTGAAATTGAAGAATACAAGGACGTAAAAAACTACCGTAAGCGAGGAAGAAACTTGAAAAGGAAGAAGATGATTCTCACTTCTCTGGCCGAAAACGACAGGTGCGTGGAAACATTCTGAATGTTGAAAATTTGGTTTTGTCAGCTGAGTTGACGTTTCGAGCGCTAGCACTTAGTCAGAGCGAGGTCAGAGACGTCAGTGTGACGAAGGAATAGCGCTCGAAAGGTTAACTTTTCCTCCCACAAACCAACGCAGGATCACAGTTTATTTAGAAACTAACCCCCTTATTACATTCTCTATTTTGTTGTGCATACACAGATTGTACATCTTTTAGAGCGTTATAAACGGCACTATACAAAAGTACTGCTCAGTAGCTTTCGTTTGAATGGTCACACTGTAGGATTTCATCCACAGACTCAAAAGTTAGAACAACCTTGTACAGAATAATAAACAGTACCACAGGAAAGTACTGCTCAGTAGCTTTCATTTGAATGGTCACACTTTAGGATTTCATCCACAGACTCAAAAGTTAGAACAACCTTGTACAGAATAATAAACAGTACCACAGGAAAGTACTGATCAATAGCAATTTCATTTGAATGGTCACACTTTAGGATTTCATCCACAGACATAAAAGTTATAACCACTTTGTACAGCATAATAAACAGCACCCCAGGAAAGAACTGCTCAGTAGCTTATTTGTGGTCACACTATAGGATTTCATCCACGGAGTCGATAACCTTGGACAGTAAAATGAGTACTGCTAAAGAGCTTTCATTTGAAGGGTCACACTTAAAGATTTTATCGACATACATACTCAAAAGTTAGAACCACCATCTACAACACAAACAGCATGCATCACAGACGTGGACATGTTTGTTTTATTTGTGTTTTTTTTTCTTTTACAGTACTAAAGAGGAAAATGCCAAGAAGAAAAAGGTATCGGGTGATAGTTTGCCGAAAAAGACAAAAACGCCTGAAAAGGATCCAGACAGAAATGCAAAAACGCTTCAACAAAATGACAGCAAAAGTGGTGAGCAAAGGCCATCAAATAAGGCAGTAAATGGAAGTGGAGAAAACTCTGAGAGCCAGGAGATTTCAGACGAAAGAAATACGGAGGTAATGAGAGAACTCAAAAGCAAAAAGCACAAAGGAAGGGGAAAGAAGAAATTAAGCGAAGTAAATAGAAAAAGAAAGAGACTCACTTTTAAGGAGATGAAAGAACTCGCAGTGAAGAAGCGATTGCAAAGGCAGTTTAGAGGAGCTAAGAAGGAACCGCTGGCCAATCTATCGGCGGCGCGGCTAGCTTCCTATGGACTGGTGAAAAAGAAAAAGAAGAAATCCTAGTTTTGTTGCCATCACTTGTGCAACTTATCTCCGATGGAATAGTCATTGTGGATCAGCTAAGCCATCCCTCCCTTCTTGTCGCAAACCTTCCTCTCCCCTCCCCTGTACGCAGTGCCATCTTGCCCTTATTTCCAACACTCATTTGTTGTGAGGTTATCGATAACTGAACCTATGACAGAAGGAACTGTTAACCTCCCTCCCCCCCCCCCCCTCTCCTCTTGTCACAAACCTTTCTCTCCCCTTCCCTATGCAGTTTCATCCTGCCCTTATTTCCAGTAATCATTATTTTGTTGTGAGGTTATCGATAACTAAACCTATGATAGAAAGAGCAGTTAACCTCCCCTTCCCTCCCCTCCTGTCACAAACTTTCCTCTCCCCTCCCCTATATAGTTCCATCCTGCCCATATTTTCAATAATCATCTGTTGTGAGGTTTTCGACAGCTAAACCTATGATAGAAGGAGAAGTAGAAGACAGCTAAATTTCCACCACCCCGCCTCCTTTGCAACGAATTTCGTGGCAATACACTAAAGGGATAGTAGAGCGATCGAGAGCGAAGCAAGCGAGCGCACGCGAAAAAAAGAAAATCGCCCGCGTAAGAAACCTACCCGCGCGATGCTTCTCCACTCTCCGCGCGTAACGGAGCTACCCATTTAAATTTGCACGGACACAAAAATCTTGTAAAAGTATTATCCATATAAACAATTCTGTTCTGACGAACTTTTTACAGGTTTCTTTCTGTTACGAATTTAATGTACAATCAGAAGCCATCTTGTTTGCGCGCGCTGGGCAGTACGAGCGAGCAGGTTAAAAAGGGACTGTTTATATATTCTAAACATCGAAGGAACAATTCATTAAACGTGTCACAACATACAACTAGTAGTAATTGGAAATTAGGGGAGTGTGTTCGACAGGGTGGGGTGATGGTACTAGGGGATGAAGAACTGGGAGGTGGAGGTGAGGGCCAATAGGCCTTGATTTTTTTTTTCGGGGGGGGGGGGGGGGGGGGTCACTGTGGCAGTTATCAAGGCTGTGCTCGTTCCCGATTATGGCTCCTGCTAAGAGTTATCATAGGGAGCTCGAAAAGAGTGCAACTATAAAATTTAGGGTGCCCAGCAGTTACGTTTTGTGCAAAAACTAAGTTTGCTGACTCGAGAGAAATTACTACGTTTAGAAACTCGATAACATTCATTGTTTTCTCTCAAAATGACAATTTTATTCGCCATATGATCGCGACATTAATTCTATTTTAGCGCGCGCTAATACAGTTGCTTTCGCTATATGGCACGGCACCCCTAAAAGTAACCAAAGCCAACCGTTCCACTAATGCAGTTGCTTTCGCTATATTGCACGGCACCCCTAAAAGTAACCAAAGCCAACCGTTTTACACACGAGCAGCGTGCTGACGCGAGCGAAAGCGAAAGATGAAGGCGTTACTACTTGAGTACGCGCGTCAAAGCTAGGCTAATTGCTATTTGCGAGGCTAATTGCGCATCATCAAAGCACAATTATTGCGCATCATCTATTGCGCATGAGGCTTGTGGACATGCAGCCCAATTCCTCCCACAATCCCCTGCGCCCAGCCCGACGTTCAACCAGAATAGATAGCGTTCTCCTATCGTCGAACGCAATTATAATTGTCGTTTGCGGTTGACGATTATTGTAATCAATGAACTTTAAATCGCTGGGGTCAAAAACGTTTTTTAAATCTCTAATATTCACACTTTAAATTATATTTGACTTAGTGCAAAAACCCTTGCTGTTTGGGTTTATTTGTTCTGAACTGTTGTAACTTGTTATAACCTGTTCTAGCCAAGCAAAACACAAGCGCGAGCATACTGATATTATAGCCATTTATGGCATGTTGCTTAGCAACGTTGGCAACGGGCTTATCCAGTTCAACCAATGACAAAACTTGCGAAAACGCTTCCTTGAGGTGGGAAAATTAAAACAAGTGAGAAATCTCAAAACGCGTAAAATGCTGCTTGACGAATGTTCCCCTGTGTTAAAATTCGTAAATTCTCGAGTCGAGAACTAATCAAATGGTTTGGTCAAACGTTATTGCGTTTTAAAAACAGCGAGAGCGGGTTTAAATTATGATGACACAAACGAGCAATTATTACGTAAATGTAAATGATAATAAACGAACTTCGACATAATAGAGTTATCAAATTTCTTAAAGCTGGAACTTTGACCCGTTATTTGTTCACGATTTGGTTGAATATTTTTATTTACACAAAATCTATGGCTGATCAAAGACGAAGTCGAGACACTTCATACGGTGTACATGACGAGTACCCGGAAGATCTAGAATATCGGGATTCCGAAGAAGAAATTTTTTACCCCACTAGTAACGAAGCCTTACGAGTGGATATCGATCAACCGCGGACAAGTCGCGAGGGTTCGGTGGCTTCGAATTTTTACCGAGTTCACGATGGAACACGGGACGCGAATCGACGCGATGACTACATTCAAGACTTGCATCGCGCTTTGGACAAACAAGATGAAGAGATTAAGGAACTGAACACGCAGCTGAAAGATCTGAGAAAGGAATGCCGCGAGTACTTCTCGAGTTTAGAGGAGAAGCTGAACTGCTTCGAAGAGAAAGTCGATTTAGTTCTAAATTTAGTTTCTTCATGGACGCATCATCCGTCCAGAGATCGCAGATGTCGAGGATTTTGCACCAAGCACGTCCGAACTGACAAGTGCTTGTGTCGTGGTTTGAAAGAACCGCACCGTTGCTGTGGTCGTATTGGTGGAATTTGTGATTGTTGAAAATTAATATTGGAATGCTACTGGTACTGTTGGAAATTATTATTGGATTGTTATTGGTACGAGGTAGTTCCAGGAGCCCAAACCCTTTAACTCTCAAGAGTGCCGGCCAAAGATCAAAATTCGAGAAAAATTCCAAATTTCATTTTATAAAATATTGAAAAACAATGGTACCATGCAAAAGTACTGTCGAAGAGGTGTCATTTGAATGGTCACACCATGAGTTTTCATCCACAGACTAAAAAGTTAGAACAAATGGTACGATCTAAAAGTACTGCCGAAGAGGTTTCATTTGAATGGTCACACCATGAGCTTTCATCCACAGACTAAAAAGTTAGAACTACGCTACATGTCTCCTTAACTGACTCTGGGAGTGAAAGGGTTAATGAGGCCCTGGTAGTTTTTCATTTTTCACTTGTTAATTGAACCCTAGTATAGCATCATAAACAATGTTACTGAATTGTTGTTGCGCAATGCGGAAATAAGCCAATCCGTTTATATGACCGCATCAGAACACACTGAGCAACAGACAGAAGACAAACGACAGACCGCAAACTTGTGTCTTATTAAATTTGTAAATTATCAGAGGCTTTGCCTTATAAATATATTCAAGTTAAGTGATCGATTATTCCATTAAAATAAAAACTGTTACACCGCAAAGGACTTTTTTTTTCTGCACAAGGACGTTGGATGTTAGTAAAAGATGTATAGTTTATAAGGCGCACAGGAGATTCCCATTCCAACTTAGCGACTTTCATGTAGTAAATGTGTATTTATATCTAGTCTTTAAAACTGAAACCGACTCCGATGTTTATGTGTGTTACTGAACGTTTTTCTCGCTTTTGTTCAATGTTAGTTTTCAAATGAATAAATTCGTTCAAATGGGTAAATATTGTTTTCCAAGAAAAAAGAGCATCCTCGATTCGGATTAGAGCTATTTTTCATTTGCTAGTAATAACTGCACACAGCAAATAAACATGCATAATTCAAACAATTTCTGGTGCAAATAAACCATATAATAGGCGCCGGATGACTTATTCCATCAGTAACAAAGGCAAATCATAACCTTTCTGTATTTGTCTTTTGCGATTATAATTAACAAAATATAGAATTAAAAAAATATAGAATTAAAAAAGCGAACGGTCTAAGACCGTAGGCAATACGTATTTAAAACTAGGTCCGCAACGCATACATCTGTCTACCCGTCATCAAATAATACAATGCGTTGATATTTGGCATCGCTTAATATGATATCGTGTACTTCATGTAGTACGTAGTGTAAATCTATCAGAAAATCAATAAGTAAAACAGTAAATAGTTTAAGACAGACAAAAACTGTCTGCTTTTGTTTCTATAGTCAATGCACTAATCAAATCGAGAGTCTCGTTAAAAACAATTTCCGATAAAGCGGTCATAAGCTAAGCTGTCTTTTAGTAAAAAGAAAACAATCCTCAAAATCTGTTTGGAATTGTTTATTCTGTGTTCTGCATAAGAACCACATCCTGCATGGCGGGGATGAGGCCTTTGCGGAAGGCAATTGATAGCAGCTCTTCTGCAGTCGTGGTTTCAGGGTACTGCCGAATGGCCCACTTGAGGTACAATGCAAACTCCTTCCAATCCACCTTTCCATCTTCATCCATATCAATTGCTTTCAAAGCACGTCTTGTGTCATCGCACCGATAGCAGCCAAAGTACGGCGCCATGAAGCCATTGTAGAATGAATCGAACTCCAACTCGTCGTCTCCCTGGCTCTCCTCTCTGAGATCCCATTCATCCCACATCTCTCGAATTTCGTCGATCAATTTTTGTGCCTGGGCGTCAGGAACCTCCTTTGCAATTACGTCTGCCATCTTATCGGTTTGTTGACCACCAGACTTGTCAAACAACATTGCGAGACCAACTGCACTCATGTATTCTTCCTTTATATTCTTATGAAGGTCTTCCAACATTACCTCCTTCATTCTCTGGCCTCTTTCTAACGTGAACTGGGGATCCTCGCCAAACAGATGTTTCAATCTTTCAGTGATCATTTTAGGTGTTGCCAAGGTGGTTATTCGCATGGCAGGCTTCTCGCCAAAGAACTTGGCAACATCAAACTCTTGCTTGTCTGGCAGGAAGTTGGGTATTCCGAGAACCATGTCCAGGGCTCGTTCACCATACACAACCTGAGTGGCATGGGGTTCAATCCCAGTCGTGATCCTTGTGATCTCTTGAGCGGCTTTACGGAGGTACGCACAGTTGAACTGTTGCAGAACTTGTTTGTTGCCAAGACGGACCAAGTTCATTATGGTCACGCTTGAACAAGCGTGACCAATGGCCGCACCTTCTTTAATCAAGCTAGCCCAGATACCATCTGCTCCATTGGCGAGGCATTCCAGTACAGTGCTGTCTGCCATTCCCCACTGCTCATGAACATGTACCAACAGCTTTGCGTCCTTCCAGCCACAAGCATCCATCTCTCTGCGAACCGCCGCCGTCCAGACAGCGAGCTGTTGTGGCATGGATTTACCAGTTGGTTCTTCGTAAATCATTCCAAAGGGACGCTCATTTGATGGCAAAGAGGACAAATAATGAACTACTTGGAAAATGCGTTCAGGCTTTTTCAACATACCTTCTGGAAAGTCACGCAGGTTGATGAATATGCGAGAATCTTTGGAAAGATTTTCACGAATCCACGTCATTCGATCAGACAAAAGCTGGTTGATAGTATCAGGTTTGAATTTTTCGTAGTCGATCCCACTGTAGACCACATCCACCTCGACTATGGCGTTTTTGATGCCGAATTCCTTCATCTTCTTCAAACCGATGGGGATAGTTTCGGTATCAGGCACTTTATCTTTGTCGACAGATTCAATGAGCTCCGTGAAGGCGTAAAATTTGCTGAAGTCTTCACCTTCTTCTTTCAGTTGACGACAGAATGTGTCACCCAAACGAGTCATGTGATTAAACGAAGCAACAATTATGTGCTGGAAGCCAACTTCTTTTACCTACAGAGAGATCATAAGGAAAACATCTAAAGTCATGCTACAGAGTTCTCGCAGGTAATCAAATTTACAAGCTGTGAGTGTTCGCACCTTATCAGAGAAGAGATCGAAAGAGAGCTGAGAAAAAGGGGAAAGAAGAGAAGAGACGAGATGAGAAGAAAAACGAAGAGTAGGAAAACGCAAAGAAGGAAAGGGAATGAAAGGGTAAGGAAGAAAAGAAAAGAGAAGACAAAAGAGGAGAAGAAAAGAAATAAGAGAAATCAAAGGCTCTTACGAGACAACTCGTAGACCCTCCCCTCTCCTACCCGTTTATTTTTTGCTCCACCGACCCCCCCCCCCCCCTCCCCACCATTTGCGTCCAACTCCTCACCACCCTCCCCTCCCTCTAACACCGTCCCTATGGGCAAAGCAAGTAACCTTATGCTATCACATTTGGAATGGGCAAAATATATGTGCAAACCTTATGTACCGGTCAGCGGAATTACCAAGAAAAGTTTACAACCGATATGATGGAAGGAAGGATGGAATGAAGAATAAAAACAAAGTGCGGTATAGCCCGCGGACAGGCTTGCAGTCGGACAGCGGGGTCATACAAAGAAGCCTAGGTACTTGGTGTATCCCTGATCATAATGTATGGTACTTCATGTATCCCTTATTGTAATGTATTTAGATATATTGCAGTGTAATTTAGGGTCGGATTACAGTATCTAGGGTTGAAGCACTGATTTTAGTATTTAGGGTTAAGCACTGATTCCAGTATTTCCAGTGTATCGAAAGGGTTAGTTCTTATATATGGTCTAAGCTGGCAGCATATTATCTTATATCCCTTAAAAATTACAATTTCCGGCAGCTAGTCCTCGGTGGTACAGTGGATAGTGTGCATGGAGTAGATCATACGGCCCGGGTTCGATTCCCCATTCTGCTGTTTTTATCTTCTTTTTCTACTGAAATAAAAACTAAGTGTTTAAATACAAAATAATAAGGGATACACCAAGTACATACCCAAAGAAGGGAAGGAAGGGAAGCCTTGGAACGCGACAGGAAAGACAAGGTATTTAAAAATTCCACTTACATTATTACTCCCGAAGGTGTATTTCTGGTCACATTTCAAAAACATTCGCAAACTCTAACTTGGATATTCTGTTATAGACGATTTAAAATCGAATATTTAAACGCAGAGCGCGCACCAAGAAGGAAAAAGAAACCGGTCGCGAAAGAAAATAAATTACACGCGGGACAACCAGGAACTTAGCTTGATGAAATGCTATGGTGTGACCATTCAAATGAAACCTCTTCAGCAGTACTTTTGCATTGCCGGTACCATTTGTTCCAACATTTGAGTCTGTTGACGAAATCCTATGGTGTGACTATTCAAATGAAACCTCTTCAGCAGTACTTTTACGAGGTAACAATTGTTTTCCAATATTTTACAAAATGAAATTTGGGATTTTTCTTGAATTTTGAGTTTTGGCACTCTTGGAAGTTAAATGGTTAATGGCATTCAAAGAAGGTAGACTCACCTCTCTATATATTTTCCACTTGTTTTCAATGGTATGACCTCGAAGCTGTCCCACAGTGCTCTCTCGAAGGGAATTGTCCAAAACAAAAAGCTCCGACTCCTTAAGTACCTTAAGTTTCTCATTGTGTTCTTGGTCCAAGTCCTTGTTCATGCGTTCAATTTGCTCCTGGAATGACATGACTGTACTGGTTGAATCGATCAGCTTAAAAGAAAAAGAGAATGAAAGGAGATAGAAAGAAATTGTTACCAGCACTTATGTTTAAGGAGGCTCGCAACAGATTTTTCGGTCTTGTGTGTATATTTGGATATCAAAATTTCATATGGAAGACAAACTTCGATTCCTTCGTACTCGACCAAATTTATGACATATGACCAACGTTTTTGCGCGTTTAAGACTTTCGCATTGAAAATCCTACATAGGCATCTTATAATATGGTTAATTAAATCCATTTTGAAATCACTGGTGATCCTTGGAATCTGATTGGTCCAAAATGGTGCAATTTATTTCCAAATTGCACCATTTTGGACTCTAAATCGCATCATTTTAAAATGGTGCAATTTATTTCCAAATTGCACCATTTTGGACTCTAAATCGCATCATTTTAAAATGGTGCAATTTATTTCCAAATTGCACCATTTGAAATCACTGGTTATCCTCTTATTACAATATTACACTTTTTTGTGCAATATTGGGGGATTTCAAAATGGATGTAATTAAGTGGTAATTGAACTTCGTGTCGTGCAATTTTGGTCTGAAATCATACTTGTGATTTCAAATCAAACTCGCGCTATCGCGCTCGCTTGATTTTGAAATCACGCGTATGATTTCAGACCAAATTGCACTCCACTCAGTTCAATTACCAATATAAATGGCATATATATTTTGAATAAAAAATAATGTATGTTTGATCTCACTTACAAAATCTCACTGTTCAAGTTCTTCGCGAACGAAGGGCAATGCATCATGGTTTGATATGGAGACGACATTTGCGCTAACGTGTTTCGTCTCATTGGCATAGATCGAAGCTACCTAGTCAAGTAGTTTTCGTCATGCTCAGAATCAATCCGGCATGTTTCGATCATGATTGGCGAAATACGCCGCCTGATGTGAACACCTTTCACAGTAACACATGTTTCATTCGTGATCAGACTAACATGTTTCGCCCTAGTGTGAATTCAGTATAACTGATCACACTTCAAATGAAACGGCTTAAAGGCTGGTTTCCATATAATCGCAACGATCGCAGCGATCGTTACGATCGACGATCGCTGCGATTCTTGCGACCCTTGCGATCATGTGGAAACCAAAACGTTGCGATCCTTGCGATCGTTGCGATCGCAGAGATAAAAATTTTTCTATCTCTGCGATCGCAATCGCACAACACTTTTTTATGCGATCGTTACGATCGTTGCGATTATATGGAAACCAGGCTTAAGAGACGAAGTTTCTTAACTTACGATTTAAAGGGTTGCCGAGTCTGCTAATACTACTGTCCACATGCTAGGCCTATACTTTCCGAAGTATATTTCTGCTAGTAATGCAGACTGATCCAAAGAAAATCTGGAACATCCTTTAGTTTGAGTTCACCGAAACAATTTACTAATCTAATCCGGATCGTGTTCTTTCCGTTTTTTTACGAGCATCACCACAAGCAATTGGCAAGATTAGCTAGCGCAATTTTTATTGAAATTAAATAGACGAATTGGTTAAAAGACGAAGTTTTTTCACGATTTTTTAAAAAGCGTTGCCGAGTCTTCTTTATACTGCTGTCAGTTGGCAACGTATTCCACAAATTAGACCTATATTTGCCGAAGGTGGATATGCTATTTAAAGGACTCATTGAATGTTAAACATCATGTGATTAATCGTATGACATGACCTTGCTGAACTCTCAGAGAACTAGAAAACAACACGTTCTGTACCCTGATTCGCTCAAATATGGGTAAATATCGTTTTCCGAGAAAACGAAAACTTCCTGGAGTCGAGGGAATTTTAACTTGTTTATCATAACTACAAACAATGCATTTTCGTCCCCAAAGTCGCCTTCGTCTTGCCCCCTCCTGCTTATACTTATATAAGAAAGCAAGTGATAAAAATGGTGGGGGTTGAGTTGACGGGGGGAGGGGAGGGGGAGGGTGAGGGGCGGGGGCGGGGGTTTGCGCAAGAGTTTAATTTTATCGCAAGAGGCCTTGAGGCATTTCATTTGATTATCCACCTCATAAAAACATCACAGAGCTATCTAATAAGATATCATATACACATCGGGCTACGTTGTACATGGGAATCGATTTTATTGCACTTCTCTCGAAGCCGGTTATGGTATTGATAGGCCTCAGAGCATCCGAACCGCAAAGGACCTGGTGTCACGCAAAACAACATCAAGAGAAAAAAGCGAACTCATTTCAAACCGATAAGTTACTCAGAATTGCATTGTGTCGTAAGTTTTATTGGATAGTTCTGCAAAATAGTTCTTAGTCTGTTCAGCTAGAACGAGTATTTATAATTGGCCTAATGTCACATGTGAAAATTTTGAAGTTTAAAAGACGTCATTTCCGTGTAGTTCTCGTCTAGTATGAGGTGTTTTCACTTAAGTCATATCACAAATTCAGAAGCATTAATGTTTATAGCATTGCAGAGAGTTTAAAGCTTACACATCTGGGCCAAAGTTTAAAGCGCAAGAGCATTTCGTTCAAGAGTTATAGGCGAACGAGCATTAGACATTTTTCGGTCATGTCGGTAAGACGGCCACCTTAGTGGGCACCAACATGGCGGCTAAAACTTCAAAGTCTTAATTACACCCAAAATCTCATTACAAAATATTGGATTCACTGTAATGTCCATTAAATCGTCTTATAAGCATCTATTATGTAAAATGACTTTCAACTGGTTCAATTTTGTTTATTTTCACGGCTTATCTGAAATAGCGTGACGAATTGCGTGACACATATAAAATGTTTAAATTCTTTAAAGTTCGGAAGCAAAACACGGTTGAAACCTGAAACGTTTTCTGAAGGAATGTAATTGCATGTTAGATTTGTTATCTTTTATGGCGTCATGTGCAAACCACCAAATAAATTGCAGTTCTCGCTTATTACGAAGGAGCGGTAAAAAGAGGCAATAAGCTGCTGGATAAGTGCAAATATTAAGGATTTGCTGGCCCGAAGTATTTTTAACCGATCATCAAAAAACCCTGTATCACGGCTCTCAAAATTGGGATATTTTAGTCGCTTACGGTACACCAGCATTGAAATGCTCGAAACGGAAGTAAAATGAACTTTTTGTTTATTTGAACTGATGCATTTTAGGAGTAAGAATAGATAGTAGTACTGATGGTAACAATACAAGCCAAACAAATTTGAAACTGCAGGCTGTTGGAGTCGAGGTATCGAAGGTCAGTGTATTGCCCTAGTTATACAAATCCAAGGAAAATCTGGAACATCCTTTCGATTTGAGTTAACCGAGAAAATTTACTAATCTAATCAGGATTTTATAGTTCTTTCTTTTTTGCGAGCATCATCTCAAGCAATGAGCTAGATTGGCTAACGCAATTAATTTGCTTGAGAACAACGATAATATAGTTGAAGGATGTTTTGTCGTGACCACAATCAGTAATAAGCTCCTGCCACAATGTAAAAAGAAAGCGATAATTTTACAGTCTAGCTAGAGTATCGAGTGGCGGGTCGAAACGTATCCAAGTCAAAGCCATCCTACTTCAAATAAAATCTTAAATTAAAGGACGAAATTTCTTAACTTACGATTCAAAGTGTTGCTTGAGTCTACTAATGCTGCTCCGCAGTCGCAGTTTCAGAGTACAATTAGGCCTTTCGTTGCGGAAGATGCGGACTGTATGTTGTTTCAAAATCATATGATAATCGTATGACTTCGCCCTTCTGACCTGTACATTAAAAAACCTGATTAGCTCAAATGGGTAAATACCGTTTTCTGAGAAAGTGAAAACTTCCTCGATTCGAGCTATTTTTTACTTGTTTATCGTAGGACAAACAATGCATTCTCGTTCCCAAATCCGTCCCCGCCTTGCTCTTCCCCCCCCCCCCCCCCCCCCCCACCACCACCACATTCAACATAAGTTGGATTGGCCGATAAGCTGCAAGAAAAAAAAAAACTACAAAATCGCGCCACTAGGGTTATCACTTAAAGTCTGATTTCATTCTAGTGCTACTACCCTTCGCACTAGTCTAGGATGGGATGACCTCTCTACCAGAAGGAAGAAAGGCAAAGCGAAACTAATGTTTAAAACCGTAATCGATCAATCAAACTCCAGGCGCCTCGCCCCCAGTTTCGCATGAACATTATCCGCTCGCTAATGTTTTTTCGTTTCTCGCTTGACGAACTAAGCTGGGAAAGAGAGACTGCTCGTAGTCTACAGAATGTCAGAGTCATTAGATCTTATAAAAAGTTTAATACCCAAATCAATCGCCTTATTTCCACCTCGTTCTCCCACACGGCAAACATGCAAACCAGTTTTTATCTTGCTTTATGACTGATGTTTTTACCGTGTTTAAATAAAGTTGTGTATGTATGTTCGTTGAAGAGAATGGAGGGAGAGGGGGAGGGGGAGGGGGGGGGGGGAGGGGGAATGCGCAAGACGGTGAGGTCATTTGGCATTTCATTTGATTATCCACCTCATAAAAACATAGAGCTATCTAGTAAGACTTCTAATACACATCGGGCAACGTTTTACATGGGAATCGATTTTATTGCACTTCTCTCACCACTTCATCATAACAAAAGGTTTGTTTGAAACTGATATTTTGTATGGTTTCTTTCATAAGCGAGTTAACTGATAAAAATTTTCAGAGCTTGCAGATACGCTTTACAACAAGCTCGTCATGAACATCAGCCTACATAACTCGCAATAAAATGTTCTGTTCTCCTTTTCTTAGCCAGAAATTTAATGACACATTACATCAAAACAAACAGTAACATTTTTGTTGCTTGTTTCTCATAAGTCACCATATTTTCTGGAGCTGTAACATCCTTCCCTCTTGTTAGTTGTTCCTTGAATGCGTCTGACTCAGAAAAACTACACGATTCCACTCGTGAATGACGTAACTTGAACGGTCAGTTATTCGATTTTCGTGGCGCGGCCGAGGGTAGATTGGGCGCGAGTGAAGCGAGACGACATCGTCTTAGGGCCGATTTACACGGTACAACTTTGTCGCATGCGACACGCTTAAAACATGCTTACGACATGCTTACAACACGAATTACTCCGTGTAAATCAACTCAAGTCATGTCGTAAGCATGCCGTAAGCGTGTCGCATGCAACAAAGTTGTACCGTGTAAATCGGCCCTTACGTCTTCACGGACTGCCCCTCTTCCGAAAACAACCTGCGTACCTCGCTTAACTCACATCCAATCAGTCCCGTCGTCCAAAACTCAAATTAATAACTACCGTACGAGTTAGGTAACACTATGACTATGCAAGAAAAAACTGAAGTCCGTCGAACCGTCGAAGGTCTAGTTCTATCCGATATATTCGTTTTCTTGTTAAAACTAAAGGCCCGGACACACGGTGCAGCTTTTCTTCAACGTTGCGCGTAACAGTTTCATAAGTAGAAACGTCATCGAGTGTTACTTATTGCACTTCTTACTTGCATCGTGTGACACCCACGCGCGCAACGTTGCAGGAAAAGTTGTACAGTGTGCCCGGACCTTAAGATTGCATGTTATCATTTAATCAGGAACAAGGACATTCTTTTATAAATCTAGTTTTCAATATGAATTCCAGAATCAGCGAGAATCTATATAAAATCCTTTCAATCTATTGTCGTTCTAATATTCAAAGTAGGTCTTCAACTTCCCAGGCTTTTGTAGTCACGCGGCTAAGTAGCTGGTTTGTAGTAAGCTTCTCCAATGACAGTTCTGAAATTGAGAAGAGGGATAAAAGGTTTTTCAATATAGTACTTCAGAGTGAAGTTTTTAGGACAGTGTCCCGGCTTTTATATCGCGTTTTCATAATTATGGCTAGCAGCTTAATTTCTTTATCATCTTGAAATACAGGCAAATCTCTATTAAGAGGTCACCGTCGGGGAGCTGCGTGATACCCAGGTCCACTGAAATAAGAGGTTCTAAAGAGCTGCGTGTATCTGCCAGGGAATAGCCAACTGACCGCTTAATAGAGGTTCACCGCTTATTATAATAGAGATGTTATAAAATTTAGCATGTAACATGGCAAAAATTGTCCAAGAATGTGAAATTGATTACATAATGCATATTTTTATCGGCAGCAACAGTAACACAAAATGTGATAATTATAAATTAAGTAATTGCATGTTTAAAGAACTTCATGCCTGGCTATCGGTTTTTATAATGTTGTTCGTAAGGCAAGTCTTTGTTGTAAACCACATCATCAACAGGTTTTTCCATTACATTCAACATGGAAAATAAACTTTTATGGTTCTCTGTGATATATTCGGGCCGCGTGTAAGTAGCTTAATTTCGTGAACAAGTCACTCACTTTGTTTAGTGCCAATAAGAGTTTTTCCTGACCATTAAACTGATCGTTTAATAAGGGTGAAATAAAATAAATTTCGCCAATTGGGAAACCTAAACAGTGTTTTCCGGGAATTTGACTGTAGAAACGGAAAACAATTGCCAAAAGTGATGAAAGTAAATGAAATAGTAATAAGAGGCAAAATAAAGGCTAAGATTAAGAAAGTCAAAATTTCACAAGAATAGAAATTTTGATGACTTAACCTCCCTGTAACGAAATCAAATTTGATGAGTGTGATCCAAGTTCAAGTTCGAATTCATTTTATTCACACTTATTCAGTTACAATATACCAACATTACGGAAATAAAAAAAGTAAGAACAGAGCTAACTATACATTGAATTAAACATAACAAAAGAAGAGTGTGTAGCAGGCAAAGGAGCCAAGCTTTCGAGTTGACTACTACCACAGAGCACTTCCATCTTTGTAATCCTGCACGTTATCTCCAAACTTTTTGCTTTTGTTTTGCTCTATAGAATCTATTTATCCAATTAAGTTGTGTATTTGGTGGCATTTGCCGATATAACATAAAATAAGGTAAGCGAAATTTTGTTCAGTATTTCGGGCCTGTGACAGTTTCCCTTTAATCCTTTCACTCCCAGAGTCCTGATTTGGAGACATGAAGTGTACTTCAGAAACTTTTGAGTCTGTGGACGAAATCCTATGGTGTGACCATTCAAATGAAACCTCTTTGGCAGTACTTTTGCATGGAACCATTTGTTCTAACTTTTGAGTCTGTGGATGAAATCCTATGGTGTGACCATTCAAATGAAACCTCTTCTGCAGTACTTTTGCATGGTACCATTTGTTCTAACTTTTGAGTCTGTGGATGAAATCCTATGGTGTGACCATTCAAATGAAACCTCTTCTGCAGTACTTTTGCATGGTACCATTTGTTCTAACTTTTGAGTCTGTGGATGAAATCCTATGGTGTGACCATTCAAATGAAACCTCTTTGGCAGTACTTTTACGCTGTACCATTTGTTTTTAAATTTTTTACAAAATGAATTTTAGCATTTTTCTTGAATTTGATTTTTGGCACTCTTGGGAGTTAAAGGGTTAAGTGACCTTACAAGAAGATGAGGGGGAAGGGGAAGAAATCTCGACTAACCTTTTATCCACAAGCCTACCACTTGGTTCGATTTCCAGGAATGCGGACACAAGACCTGGCTGAGGCTCCTCGAACAAGTCGTCAGTTTCATTCCATATCATGAAGGCAATGCCTGGAATGTTACTATGGAAACAATCACATGTTTCAAACTACACTGCTGAGGACTTTATGTTTTAGCCCACCCTATCTTTTTAATTCTAAATTGATTCATTCTCTCTTTCTAGTTAGTGAGAACAAAGACTTTTCATGAACATTGCAGAGACACAACTCAGATTTACCTTATCTCTGTTCGAGTCTCCGCCATTCTCGTCTCCAGCAACACCTTGGACATTGGTGTCCAGGCGTCCGTCTCTGGTCGTCATCCCATTCTGAACTATCTTCGATGAAAATAATAAAAGATAACCATATCAACTAAAGACAGACGGCAGTAAATTAAAGTTCATACGGATAAAAAAAGGAAATGGAGAATTTTTCTCGCGTTGCTGAAACCCGAATTCATATAATTGTGCACTCGCTTTTGGATCATTACACAAAAAGTTTAAAATCCAACTATATATAAGGGAAGTTCAAGCTACCACAAGCATGGTATAAGTCAGATAAAATTGCTGCACCTAAAGAGTAATTCAAATCCAATAAAAACCAAGAAAACAAGCGAGTAATTAATAAAAATCATGTGATATTTAGATGACATCAATTGTTACAACGGGTAAATATTATTTTCCGAGAAAGCAAGCATTTTTTTTCTTGCTAGTCATAACAAGAATGATAATTATTCTATATGTGCAGACATCAGTTTTCTTGCCAAATATAGAACATGACAACATAATATGGGCCACAAGGAAGTTTCTATCTCTTTAATTTTTCCTTTGTTTCCTTATTGTTTCACAATAAGGCAATTATCGGAAACTTCGGAGTTAACGATTCTCTGGACTCAGTCTCTTCTGAATCGGTACTGCTTCACCATCAATGTGCTATTAAACCACCAATGAAAATCAACGCAATTAGCTTGAATGAGGATAGTGTTAAATTGCGCAGTTCTCCGAGCAAGTAAGATACATGACGATAAAATCGTCGATGTTTTGTCAAGGTGTTAATGCAAACGTAAAAGATGAGAGATTTTTCATCAATCCAAGAGCGATGAGTGAATGTTCTAAACATATTCAGATCGAGCTATTGCGCTCAAAATCAAATGAAATCCTAAATTAAAAGAGGTGAATCGTTTCTACTTACGATTCACAACGTCGCTGGAACCTGCTAATACTGTTGAACGTCTGTACTTGGCTACGCACTCCGAAAATTTTGCCTTTCTTTTCTTTGCTAAAGGTGGGGTGTTACATTTAAAGAGTTGATATTGCGTCAGAAATCATGTGACAATCCGATGGCATCAACTTCCTGTGCATGTTGATTGGTTCAAATGGGTAAACATTGTTTTCCAAGAAATCAAGAATATTCTCGATTCAAGTTGTTTTTTACTTGCTCGGTAGTAATAACTACACACAGCAAATAAGCATTACTTAGTGGGGAAGCAGGGTGGCTGTTCTATGCTTAGCTCTTAGCTCTATGCTTAGCTCTTAGCTATATGCTTAGCTACGTCCTAATGGGTAAATATCTTTTTTCTAAGAAACCAAGCACGTCCTTGATAAAAACCGTTCTCTTGCTCACAAGTGAATAGAAAGATTAAGTGTTGTGTTCTACTGCAAACGGCGAACGCAAGCTTGCCCGGTTTGTGGTTTTCTATAGTGCTTACAAATTGCCGCATAAACTTCAAATAAACAGCCAGAAACAAACTCAAACAATAGAAACTGAGCCAGCGCGAAAAGGTAGCCGCGAACAGACTGCGGAATGCAATAAAGACAAACACTAAAAAATAGAATGAAAACCTCTGCTAGCAGGCTAGCTGTCTCAGTCCTCTATGCTTGGCCACGTAGTGAAAAATCACAATTTCATTGCTTTATCAAAATGTCTCTAAGAACGTTTATCACTTAAAAACGTTAAAAGAGGAATAAAAGCGTCAAAAGTGGAATAAACCGTATAACAGCAAACATCTCGAGCTCTTGATATATCGCATCCAAAATTTCATATCCGCAGAAGATTCCCCTTAACGCTTTACTTATCAATCAATGTCAGTCTGCAAATTTTATATGTTTTAACAAACGTCTGTCGTAGGTATTTTGGAAAATACAGATGGGAAGCTATTCTCACTGCATACACTGAATTAGCCCGTAAAGCGTGAAAGGATAAACTTCTTTAAATTCCTTTCGTCGAGCATGCATGCGCGCTAGTGATATGATGCATCACGGCTCTCGCTTCAAATAGTACGCTTTCGATCGATTTTCGACCAGTTCAATGGAGTTCAGTGGAGGTGACGTTTCAGTTTCGCCCCTCCTACCTCCTCTGGTGGCGGTTGACGCAGCACCCTTACACCGCGCGCTCGGAACGCCTATTGCCCCAGCAGTCGCGGTATCCTCCCATAACTTAGCTTCCTGTGACGGGGTAATAGGTGTGCATTGAGGATATATTACTGTTAATTGCAGTCTAATTGCCCCTCTAGTTGGAGGTGTTGTAAAAGCATGATCTCGCGTACTTGTGTTCAGAACAGTTGTATAACATTACCCATCTGGGATATTCGTATGTCTTATTATCGCCATTGTATAGTGTGGTTCAGCGATCGTTTTTCGAGTGATGCAAGCGGATATGGACAGTTTACAAGCCATCGCCATTCTTGGAATAATTCACAGCGCTGCAGAAGTCATGTAATATCCCAAACACGAGGAACAGTGTTTCATCAGATATCCAAACACCGCGAATTGGGTTGAAGGTTTTTGGATATCTGATGAAACACTCTTCCGAGTGTTTGATATAGCTTCTCAAACTGATCGTTAAATGCGGAGAAAACGAAAAAAATCGCCAAAATCTATGCAAATTTAAAGACAGGATATCATCAGGATACTTTTGTGTTCTAGTCATGAGTTTGAGAAAGCACGAAGCACAATGGTTGTGATTGATCACATTTGTCAGGTAGTCTGGAAAAGAAGATCAGCTCCTTGGGGAAATTTTCGTATTCCTCGTCGTGAGGGACTCATGGCTGATATCGCTATCATGAGCATGCTGTTTGAATCAACTGCTGTTGTGCCTGTAAATGGATTCTTGTACTTGTATATACTTGTTTTACACTGAGGTCCATGTTATATTTATTAGTCATTTGCCATCCATACGCATGGTTTGTCCCCAGCGTGTCACTAGCGTATCATTAGCGTGTCACTAGCGTGTCACTAGCGTGTCACTAGTGCGTTGTCTGACACAAATCGTGACCCTCAAAAACTGGTAGTTTCCGACAATGACGATTTAGCAAAGAATCAGGGGTATAGCAAAATTTGAACATCAGATTGTTTTCAGGCACCCAAGATTTTTCTGGAAGTTACAAACTTCAATCGACACGAAGTTTACAAATTACGTTTTATATTTCGCAAATATAATTCTATAATTGGTAATTGATTAGAAATTGCATGTCATGTTGTTGTCTTCCGAGGTCTTTTGTATTGACAACTGCTTTGGTAGTCTCAGCACCACCATGTGGATTATCAACAACATTTCATTTTTGGACAGAGATGTGTTTGTGTTTGTGTTAGGTAACAATTGTCTATCTGCCAGATAAAAAGGGCTTTTTTATGTTAATCCAGAGACGTTTCGGTAATAACCCTTTCATCAGTGTTTTGGTAAATATGGCGAATAAGAGGCGTTAAAGCGCCATAACTTCACTAGCAGTTACCGAAACACTGATGAAGGGGTTATCACCGAAACGCTTGTAGATTGACATTTTTAAGCGCTCTTTCATTTCACTGATATGAACAATTGTTAACATTTCAGTTTTGCCTTGCACGTTTCAGAGTCAGCTTCATGTTATAACTCGATATATATCTTGATTCAAGTGAGATATAAATTGTGGCTTTACTAATTGAGTAAACAAAATGAGTAGGAATGACCAGCAGTACACTGATAGAGGTTTTAGGTCACATGGTGTTCAGTTTTACACAAGGCGTAACAGAACACTACAATCCAGAAGAACCTGAATTCACGGCAGAGTCTTTTGGTTACGATCCTCTGGAAAGCACAGGTCGAGAATGGAATTGCCATCCTGTTGATGACCTTATTTACCAAGAATACAGCGACAGAGAAGCTACAATCTTTGACTATCTAGCCTCCAGTAGTCTTGATGTTAAAGTTGTTGATGCATGCTCAACAGAGGAAAACGAAGAGACACAGGAAGATCATCAAGATCAAGAGAAAGCCATGGCTTGGAAGCGACTGAGACCATCCGCTCTCAGCACAGTTTGTAAATCAATGTACTTTGGAGCTTTGATTTCGCTTCTAAGCGCTCTCCTCATAGGGACAATATATATGCTGGTCTCTTATCTCTCGTTTAAGACTGTACAAGATTGTCAGTTTCACCCTATGAACTCAATTTCAGTACAAATGCAGTGGATAAGATCAATGTCTGATGTGATTTCTTGTAGTTTTCTTTATATTTGGTTTTTTGTGCTCATGCAGTTTCTTTTTCGTCCCTTTCAGTTAATTGGAGTTAAAAGAAAACTGCTCCTAGTGTGTTTTATTACATATTTTTTGGACACTCTTTATCGTGTTCTCCTACAAGCTCTTGGTATATCTCATTCAAACATTTCTAATCTACTAAAGGTTCCCCTTAACGCTTGTTTCCTTATCAATCAATGTCTGCAAATTTATGTTTTAACGCATTACTTCTGTCGAAGTACAAGACAGAAGCTGAATTTGTTCTTTCATATGGTAATACCTAGCTGTTTTGGTATGTTCACCTTTTTTCTCGTAGCGTCCTTAATTTATCCAGCATACAACAAACAAAATGAAGATGGAAAGCTGTTAATTGCAGTCTTCGCTCCACTCGTCGGAGTTGTTGTAAAAGTAACCTCGCGTATTTGTGTGCAGAAGTTGTGTAATATTACCCATCCGGGATATTCGTATGTCTTATTATCGCCGTTGTATTGTGGCTCAGCGATCGTTTTTCGAGTAATGCAAGCGGATCTGGACAGTTTACAAGCCATCGCCATTCTTGGAATTATTCACGGCGCTGCAGAAGTCATAGAACGAAGCACTATGGTCGTGATTGATCACATTTGTCATCTGGTCTGGAAAAGAAGATCAGCTCCTTGGGGAAATTTTCGTACTCCTCGTCGTGAGAGACTCATGGCTGATATCGCTATCATGAGCATGCTGTTTGAATCAACTGCTATTGTGTCTGTTAATGGATATTTATACTTGTATCAATTCCTATACTTGAAGAAGGAGTCCTTCATCAATTTGCTTCAATCATTTGCAATTCATACTGCAGTTTCGCTTGCGATTGAGTGGGTCTTTATCAGCGCGTCTCTAGCGATTGAAACTCGTTATCAGAATATGCCTGTCATGGCTGTTTGGCAAAGACGATGGAAAAGACACATTTTAGTGGCGATTGTAAATGCGGTACCAATGGCTTTGTGGACTAGCACTAACCTCTTAGGCATTGTACATGGACGTTTTACTGAAACGTCAACTGAGCCGTGTAAAATGCCGTTTACGTAAGAATTGAGAGTTCCACTTATGGATCTTTGTTGGAAAAACTTGAAGGCACTTGCAAGTGCTTCCCAACTTTAGAATATGGGTACATTCAGATCAAGCGCTCTTTAAGCATTTATTCTATATAAAGTATACATTACGCCTATTTGCAATATGTGTGTGTTAGATTAAATTTGCATTATTGTATATATAGCTGAATTTTTGAAAAGGTGGTCAACGAAAATTACAGCAATTTCACTACAACTAGCCCAAAAAAGGGGTTTTATGAACCCAATCAGCCCGAAAATCACAGAGAAGAGAGGGAAGGTGGGAAAGGTTGCGTGGGCGAGAGAAAAAAAAGACTCTGTGATTTTCGGGCTGGTTGGAGTCATAAAAACATAAAAACCCTTGTTTGGGCTAGTTGTAGTGAAATTGCTGTAATTTTCGTTGACCCCTTTTTCAAAAATCGAGGTATATATATAATATACAAAAAGTGAAATAAATCATTGAAATATTTTAAACATCGATTGTAAGTCTAATGTATGCGATACGATTCCGTAACGAAAGGCTAATCAGTTGACTTCTTTTTCACATGACCCGAATTCTTTCGTTCTTTCAGGTGGTTATATTGTACTGAAAAGCTGGTGGCGCTTTGATTGTACAGGGGAGGGCGGGGCTGATATTTTTTCTCAGGGGAGTACAAGTATTAGTACAAGTATTACATTTAATATTCCCCTAGGGGGAAAATTGCATTTAATATAATAGCATTTAAAAGCATAACGCACTGCGCCCCTCAGTATCTTCTTCAAAATGGATTAAGTGTGCAGAAATCAGTAACCGCCCCACCAGGAACTCTCAAAAATTGATATATCTCTACATAAGACTACTGGTGGCCAGCAAGTTTTCTTCTACAGAACACTCAGTGGTTAGAACTTACTAGACCCGTCCTTGCAACTTTTTAGAATTGTTAAGCGATCTAGTACCGTATTTATTCGATTAAACGCCGCCCTCGATTAAACGCCGCCCTCGAATAAACGCCGCACTTCAGAGCAAAAATATTAATAAACGCCACCCTCGAATAGACGCCGCATCCCATGATGCGACGTTTATTGGAATAATATACTCAAAAGCTAGTACAGTAATAATCTAGTTTCAACAAGCCTAAAAAGATTATTTTCCTTGATTATAACAATGTTTATCGGTGCATTCAAAGCTCTGAGGAATATAATTGAGTGAACTTTATTCTATGACATGCATCGCACTCGTATAAAAACGCAAAGTGAGAATGATAATAAAAGTAAATGACATTTCAGACAAACACTGAAACATGTCTCTGTTTTTAAAAATTCGGTAGTTTCTTGGTGTTGCGGATGGTGTGATCACCAAATGACGTAAAACAAAAGATTCAAAAGACACTGAACAATACCCACACCACAACACAAAAGCTAACCAACAATGGCTTCCGCAACACCAAGAAACACCCAAAAATTCAAACGTTCAGTTGCTATTGTTTGTAAGAAATGAATTGGATTTTCAATAAACGCCGCCCTCGAATAAACGTCGCCCTCCAATAAACGCCGCACCAGAATCACGAAAAATTTAATAAACGCCGCGGCGTTTGTTCGAATAAATACCGTAAACGTAAATCGCTTAGCACAGAGTTTTTATACTCAGACGATTCCAACCGTGACCAATCCGACCATGCAACCACCTCCCCTCTGGTATTCTTAGGGCATTTTTCAACGTATGGCGGCTGACGACAACAAAGGCAACCTCATCTCCTCAACCACTAGACAAGACTTCCGAAATATTCCAAAAAAAATATAAGGTGGAGTATTTTTCGATTAATATGTATGGTGAAATGTCTTCTTCGAAGGTTATTTCTTGCGATTGGTAGCCATATTTGTTTTCTTACAATCTCTTATTTCACGAAGGAGGGAGAGGCGATGGCCTCATGTGTCACGTGACATTTCAGAAGCCGTTTCTCCGCGCCTCCAATTTGAGAAGGAGTAGGCCCTGGGAACAAGCTTGCCACAAGGCATACGTGGTGTTAAACTGACCGTGTCCCGGATGAAATATCGTGTTTCCACGATTATGGTCAGGAAATTGCAAAAGCTGACTTTATCATCTTGAAATAGGAAGTAGAATTCGCCAAAAGTGATGAAAGGAAAGAACTATTAACTAAAGAGCAAAAATTACGGCTAAAATATTCAAAATTCCACCAGAATAGCAATTTTGATTTCTTGACCGCCTGTCACAAAATCAAATTTCATAAACTGTAATCCACTTCAATCCTTGTAATCCTGCACTTTATCTCCAAACTACTGCTTCTGTTTTACTCTACAGAATCTTTTTATCCAATTAAGTTGTATATTTGGTAACATTAGGCGATATAACATGGAAATAAGCTAAGCGGATTTTTATTGTTCGGCGTAACGGTGGCCCTACTTTTTCCCATGCAATTTTGCATGGTTTTGCAAAAGAAAGGATCGCAGGGCCGTACGGTTCATATGGTAATAAGGTTGTGACTAGAATGGATACTCCAAAATCAGGTTTGGACCAGCGGTTTCAGTGAAAACATTGGTTTGGTGGGGGTTCTCTCATTCTCGCGGGCTCAGAAACCTACACAAATTAATTCCTGCATTCTGATGGGCTGAAAGAATGTCAATTAATTTCAATCAGTGTATAAAGTTGAAATTGAGTGCAAAAAGTTGAAATTAAAAATGATGATTAGACAGTTATGCTCATAGCTAAACAGCCTGGATTCTCGAGCTATGCAGAAACAAAATGGCGGACATAACTTAAACAAGATTGAAACGGTATAAAGGAATTTAAGCTAAAAAGTCTTCAAGGAAAATTCAAAATACAAAAACAGACAAAAATTCTAATAACTGGGAAATTATATTACGAGATATCAGAGAAAAAGGTTACGAATATTGACAACCAAAAGACGGACAATGAATCGGAGAATCTATGGGTCGGAAAATCAATGGCCAGATTTTCAAAAATTTACTCGACACTCATTTATTCCAATAAAGTGATTACCTGTACAAATAAGCACTCGTAAATTTTTCAATATTTTTTTTTTGTAAAAAGGGTTACAAAATAGTATTTGTTTCGCAAAATTTCAGTGTTTCATAACGTTAAAGTTCATTTTGTTTTTCAAGATCAGCAAGTGATGGATAAAATATGAGCGGCAGATCTGTATTTACCATTTATTTAATAATTCAGAAGGAAAATACAAAATGAATGAATATTAGCGATTGTCTGCAAATCTCTGTACAGTTCAGCTATATTGTATCGTTAATACAAAATAGAATAGTAATAAGCCTTATCCGTTCTTTTTTTTTTTTTTACATAACTTCCACCAAGAATTCTTAAAACAATTTATTTTTATTTTAACATGGTGCGGGACAACACACAACTAAAGTGCAACCTTATAATTTTTCTTAAAATGGTACTATGTAAGTGAAAAATTAAATGTATGAACAATTATATAAAATTGAAATGCATGCATGCATAAAGATCATAAAGTTGAGCACGGAGAAATCGAGGAAATATCACGAGGCACGCAACATTTAGGAGTCAGTTATGGAGACATAATAGTGTAGTTCCAACTTTTGAGTCTGTCAGTAAAATCCTATAGTGTGACCATTCAAATGAAACCTCTTTGGCAGTACTTTTTTATGGTACCATTTTTTTGTTAATATTTTCCAAAATGAGGTTTGGGAATTTTTTAAATTTTGTTCTTTGGCACTCTTGGGAGTTAAAGGGTTTTAATATATAACAATGATTTGAGCTGATTAGGTGAGCTAGAGCTTCTGATTGTAAGTAGTATGTAGGTAGTTCCAAAGCATTGCAATAAAAGTAAAATAGCTAGATTGGAAAAGTTTCGTGGGGCATTTAGGTACAAGAACATCTATAGTTGTACTATTACGATTCGATCTGATAATATTTCTACGTTTTAGTTTTACATAGTATTCGATAGGGATTGTATAAGTAGCCTTTACGACATTTCAAATGGAAGAAATGATTTTTGATCTCATGCTAGTATAAGAAATCGGTGATAAATTTGATGTGATGAGACGCTCGCGATAGATAGCCAGCTAACAAAAGTTAGGAATACTAATAAGCTTTATTGCTTTAAATTTGCTCTTTTAAAAGTTAGATTAACTGAATATAATAAGCCTGCGGCTCGCCATTGTCAATATTCTTAAGGAGATACTCTCGATAATATAAACGTGAACCATTACAAATAAATGTGTTAAGCATTCAGAAATAAATGCAAAATTGTGCTTAAATTATTTGAAGTAGTTTTAGTTTTTATATTAGTGTCTTTTTGTCGTTTTTTGTTGAGTTTTAGAAAGAATTTCGCACAATAATAGCGTCCGATAGCCCGTCATAATTCTCAAGTAAACGGCATTTTGCAGGGCTCATTCGATTTTTCGCTAAAACGTCCATGTACAATGTCTAAGAGGTAACTGCTAGTCCACAAAGCCATTGGCACTGCATTTACAATCGCCACTAAAATGTATCTTTTCCATCGTTTTCGCCAAACAGCCATGACAGCCATATTCTGATAATGAGTCTCGATCGCTAGAGACACGCTGGTGAAGAACCACTCAATCACCAGCTGAACTGAGGTATGCATGGCAAAAGCTTGTAGTAAATTCAATAGTTGCTGGTCTTGTAAGTAAAGAAATTGATACATGTATAAGTATCCATTCACAGACACAATAGCAGTTGATTCAAACAACATGCTATTGATAGCGATATCAGCAATTAATCTCTCGCGCCGAGGAGTACGCAAACTTCCCCAAGGTGCCGATCTTCTTTTCCAAACCACGTGACAAATGTGATCAATGAAAACCATAGTGCTCCGTTCTATGACTTCTGCAGCGCCGTGAATTATTCCAAGAATGGCGATGGATTGTAAACTTTGAAGATCCGCTTGTAAAGTTCGAAACATAAGTGCCGACGCAAAATAGTAAGGCGACAGCAAGACATGGGAATATCCCGGGTGGGGAATGTTATACATTTGCTGAACACAAACTCGCAAGATAACCTTAACCACAACGCCAGTGAGAGGAGCGAGCACTGCGATCACGAGTTTGCCTTCTTTGTTTTGTTTAATATATGCTGGATAGATGAATGATACTACCATAATATAAATTAAAAAACCCAAACAGCCTGGTGATATCAATTTGAAGAAGAAAGTCAACTTCTCTCTCCTTGAACTCGTGCAGAAATGATTCGTTACAACATAGACTTGCAAGCATGTACTTGTAAGAAAAAGAACGTTGAGAGGTATCTTCTGTGGTGTGGAAATGTATGAATAAGA
This sequence comes from Cladopsammia gracilis, assembly GCA_022457155.1. Classification (NCBI taxonomy): domain Eukaryota; kingdom Metazoa; phylum Cnidaria; class Anthozoa; order Scleractinia; family Dendrophylliidae; genus Cladopsammia; species Cladopsammia gracilis. The sequence goes on from JAJGOT010000486.1 coordinate 523,492, forward strand.
CATTCCAAGGAGTTGAAGAGCAACACGATAAAGTGCATCCAAGCAGTAAACAAGGAAACAAACCAGAAACAGTTTTCCTTTCACCCCGTTTAACTGAAATGGGCGAAAAAGCAAAAGCAGAACTGAAAAGAACCAAATGTATATAAACAAACACGATATTGCGTCCGAAATAGTTCTTACCCACTGCACTTGTATTGGAACTGAGTTGTTTGAATGAAACTGACAATCCTGTACAGTCTTTAACGAGAGATAAGAGACCAGTATATATATTGTCCCTATGAAGAGAGCGGTTAGAAGCGAAATCAAAGCTCCAAAGTACATTGATTTACAAACTGTGCGGAGAGCGGATGGTCTCAGTCGCTTCCAAGCCATGGCTCTGTCTTCATCTTGCTGGTCTTGCTGTGTTTCTTGATTTTCCTGTGTTGAGCATGCGTCAATAACTTTAACATCAAGACTGCTAGATGCTAGATAGTCAAAGCTTGTGGCTTCTTTGTCGCTGTATTCTTGGTAAATAAGCTCATCAACAGGATGGCAATACCATTCTCGACCTGTGCTTTCCAGAGGATTGTAACCAAAAGACTCTGCCGTAAATTCAGGTTCTTCTGGATTGTAGTGCTCTGTTACGCCTTTTGTAAAACTGAACACCATGTGACTAAAAACCTCTATTAGTGTATTGCTATTCATTTAGTTTACTTAATAAGTAAAGCCACAATTTATATCTCACTTGAATCAGGATATATATCGAATTGAAACATGAAGCTGACTCTGAAACGCGCAAGGCTAAACTGAAATGTTAACAATAGGCCATTTCCGAGTTGCCTTTAGCCTCTCTATCAAAGCGATCGAGGCTAGGTGCGAAACCTTTCCTATGAAAATGAGTTTCCATTTACATGCAAATAAAACTTATTTGCATGTGAACGGAAACTCATTTTCATATGAAAGGTTTCGCACCTAGCCTCGCTTTGATAGAGAGGCTAAAAGCAACTCGGAAATGGCCTATTGTTCATACTAGAGAAATGAAAGAGCGCTTTAAAATGTCAATCCACAAAAGTTTCGGTGATAACGTCCCTTTCATCAGTGGGTCTGTAACAGCTAGTAAGGTTATGGCAGTTTAACGCCTTTTATTCGCCATATTACCAAAACGCTGATGATGGGATTATTCCCGAAACGTCTCTAGATTAACATTTTTAAGCCCTTTCTATTTCGCACATGAACAATGCTTACCTAACAAAAACATATTTTTGTCCAAAATTGAAATGTTGTTGATCATCCACATGGCCGTGCCAGAAACCGAAATAGTTGTCAATACAAAAGTCCTCTTAATTAAGTGCGTTGTCAGTTACACAAATCGTGAACCTCGAAAGACGGTGGTTTGCAACAACGACAATTCAGCAAATTTTCAGGTGTAGCAAAATCTGTGCACCAGATGGTTTTTAGGCACCCAAGATTTTTCTGGAAGTTACAAACTTCAAAAATTTCAATCGCCACGAAGTTTACAAAATACGTTTTATATTTCGCACATTAATTAGGTAATTGATTAGAAAATGTCTTGTTTTCGTCTTAAGTGGCACGCTAGTGACACGCAAGTGACACGCTGGGGAAAAGCTACTCACTCAACACCTGAACTGAAGTATGAATGGCAAATGACTGTAATAAATTTAACATGGACCTATTTTGTAAGTAAGGGGGCAAAGACTGACAGTTTTCCATTTTTATTTTCTTTGTTGTATGCTGGATAAATTAAAGACACTACGAGAATAAAGGTAAACATGCCATAGCAGCTTGGTATTACCATATGAAAGAACAAATTCAGCTTCTGTCTTGAACTTCGAGAGAAGTAATTCGTTAAAACAAAAATTTGCACAAATTGATTGATAAGGAAACAAACGTTAATCCTTTCACTTCCAGAGTCAGTTATGGAACATGTAGTGTAGTTTTAACTTTTCAGTCTGTTGACCAAGTCCTATGGTGTGACATTCAAATAAAACCTCTTCAGCAGTACTTTTGCATGGTACCATTTGTTTTAACTTTTGAGCCTGTTGATGAAATCCTATGGCGTGACCATTGAATGAAACCTCTTCAGCAGTACTTTTGCGTGGTACCATTTGTTCTAACTTTCGAGTCTGTGGATGAAATCCTTTGGTGTGACCATTCAAATGAAACCTCTTCATCAGTACTTTTGCATGGTACCATTTGTTCTAACTTTTGAGTCTGTTGATGAAATCCTGTGGTGTGACCATTCAAATGAAACCTCTTCAGCAGTACTTTTGCATGGTACCATTTGTTTTTCAATATTTTATAAAACAAAATTTGCAATTTTTTTTACTGATTTTGATGTTTTGGATATTAAACTGGTTTGACCCTTTAGTGGATTAGAAATGTTTGAATGAGATATACCAAGAGCTTGTAAGAGAACACGATAAATTAAGAGTGTCCAAAGAATATGTAATAAAACCTGACACTATAGGAGCAGATTTCTTTTAACTCCGATTAACTGAAAGCGAGCGACGAAAAAGAAACTGCATAAGCACAAATAACCAAATATAGAGAAAACTACAAGAAACCACATCAGACATTGATCGTTGACGTCTTATCCACTGCATTTGTACTGAAGTTGCGTTCATAGGGTGAAACTGACCATTATGTACAGTCTTAAAAGAGAGATAAGACCAGCATGAAGAGAGCGGTGAGAAGCGAAATCAAAGCTCCAATGTACATTGATTTACAAACTGAACATGTGCGGAGAGCGGATGGTCTCAGTTGATTCCAAGTCATGGCTCTGTACATGACTTCATGTTGTCGATCTTCCTGTGTTTCCTCATTTTCCCCAATTGAGGACGTATTTGTAACAATTACGTTAAGATACCTTGATGCTAGATAGTCAAAGCTTGTGGCGGCTTCTTTGTCATTATATTTTAGTAAAAAAGCTCATTAGCCAACAGGATGGCAATACCATTCTCGACCTGTGCTTTCCAGAAGACCAAAAGACTCTGCCGTGAATTCAGGTTCTTTTGGATTGTAGTGCTCTGTTACACTTCGTGTAAATTTAAACACAATTTGTTCAAACACTTCTATCAATGTACTACTACTCATTTTAGTTCGACGTAATAGTCCGAAGGCACCCGCCTCCCCCAGCTCTGGTCTTCTTAGGGCATATTTCAACTAATGGCGGCTGGGGACAACAAAGGTAACCTTGTCCCCTCAACGACTAGACAAGACTGCCGAAACACTCCAAATCACATGGAGAAATGTATTCTTCGGAAGTTATTTCTTGCAATTAGCAGCCATATTTGTTTTCTTACAATCTCTTATTTCACGAAAAGGGGGGGGGGGGGGGGGGGGGGGGGGGGCGTATATTTTCTCATGTAACACGTGACATTTCAGAAGCCTTAGTTGATCAGGGGTTTCTCCGCGCCTCCAATTTGAAGGAGGAGTAGGCCCTGGGGACAAGCTTGCCACAAGGCATACCTGGTGTTAAAGTGACTGTGTCTCGGATGAAATATCGTGTTTTCACGATTATGGTCAGGAAATTGCTATAAGCTTACTTTATTACCTTGAAATAGGAAATAAAATTCGCCAAAAGTGATGAAAACAAAGAAATATTAACTAAAGAGACAAAATTACGGCTAAAAAATTCAAAATTCCACAAAAGAATAGCAGTTTTGATTTCTTGACTGCCTATCATAAAATCAAATTCGATGAATTGCAATCCACTTCCATCCTTGTAATCCTGCACTTTATCTCCAAACTACTGCTTCTGTTTTTGCTCTATGGAACCTTTTCATCCAATTAAGTTGTATAGTTTGTGACATTCAAACTTTGCAGTCTTAAAGACTTACATCTAGACCGTATAATGTATTTTAAAAAGGTCTAGATGTTCAAAAAATTACTAATATGCAAAAAAAGTAACGTAATCAGATCGTTGTATTGGTAACACCGATGTCAATCAAATCTACTTTTTTGAAAGTTTATTTTATCTATATGTGTGAAGCAGCTTGCTTGACGGAGCTCAGACAGTGAAGTATCAGCCGTTTAAAGTTGGGATGTTATGTCGCCAGAAAAAACCAGTCGAGCCTCCTTAAGTGATGGATAAAGTATGAGCGGCAGGTCTGTATTTACCATTATAAAATTCATTTATTTAATAATTCAGAAGGAAAATACAAAATGAAAGAAATTTTAGTGACTGTCTCCAAAAAATTAAATCTCTGTACAGTTCGGCTATATTGTATCATTAATACAGAATAGAATAGTAATAAGCCTTATCAGTTCTTTTTTATTATTTACATAACTTCCACCATGAATGCTTAACGCTATTCGGCCTGGGGTAGGGGGCACAAAGTGCCCGTGCTAACTTTCAATATTCATAACTTCCTTAATATGTATTCAAACGCCATCAAACTTTGTGACTTTTCCTAAAATTTATCTGGCAACAATTTCATATGACAATTTTTTTATCACGTGACTTCATGTTTCCATGGCAACAAGATTTTGACAGCCATGTTTTTTGAAATTTGCATATTTATACTTTTGAACGAAGAAAAACAATGTTTATTGGTATAACTTTTGTATTTTTACGTTATTTAGCGTTTATTTATAAGTCGCACTCGGGCCACGATGGCCCACACGGCCGGAGCTTAACCCGGTTTCCGTAGCATGAAGCAACTAGGAATATTGCTACTCCCCCCTGGATGGGATGCTATACTAGTCCATCGCAGGGTCATTGGTTGTCATAAAATCTGAGTGAATTTGGACGGTTTTTAAGAGGTTTTTAAAAAATTCAGAAATCCAAGATGGCGGATCCAAGATGGCGGCCGCATAACTAATTACCTAATAACTACGTCATATGACGTCATCGTTCTAATATGCGGACCGAAAAGGAGACAGTTTTGGACTTAGTATGTACCCTCTAGGTTTCATTGTCATAGCCCTAATGTTCTTGAAGTTACGAAGGGGGGGGGGGCACAATGTGCCCCCCCCCTCCAAGGCTCAGAAACTCAAAAAAAGCCCAGGCTGAATAGGGTTAAAACAATTTACATGGTGCGGAACAACATAACAGAGCCAGTGTTCCCGTAACCCGTAACACCCGTGAGGGGTGTCACTAGCAAGTGTAACAGCTGTGAATTAAGTGTTTCATTACCATATTTAGTAAGACCTTTTGGCCATGTGCCACATTGTTACGGCTGTTAACAGAAATGGAACAATTGATTAAAAAGTTATCGAGAACCCTGATGTCTGAGCCCGTCTCTAACTAAAGAAGAACACGAGAGAAGTGCAGAGAAACACGAGCCGAAGGCGAGTGCTTCTCGCAATCCTCGAGTGCTATTAAATATTCCCAAGTGCTTATCTAACTCAACCACGCACGAGAAACAAGTTTTTTTTATTTCTTTTATAAAATCAAAACGGTTATTATGAACCTTACGTCACGCGCGTGCTTTATCCAGTATTATAAAATGCTCAAGGAAATGCGCGCGACGTGATTGGTTAAACCGAGTTTATTATAACTCGATAAAGCACGCGCGTGACGTAAGGTTCATTTTAACCGTTTTCATTTTATAAAAAAAATAAAAAAACTTGTTCCTCGAGCATTGTTGAGTTATATAAGCACTTGGGAATTTTTAAGAACACTCGAGAAGTGCGAGAAGCATTCGCCTTTGGCTCGTGCTTCTCTGCACTTCTCTCGTGTTCTTAAAAATTCCCTCGTGCTTATATAACTCAATAATGCACTCGGCGCGTTTTTTTATTTCTTTAATAATGAACTCGGTTTAACCAATCATAGCGCGCGCATGTCATTGCTATTTATAAAACGGATTCAGGAATAAATGTATAATTGTGCTTGAATTATTTGACTAAGGAGGTAGTTTTTATTTTAGTGCCTTAAACGTTTTTTGTCGAGTTTTACAAAGAATTTCGCGCAATAAAAGCGTCAGATAGCCCCTCATCAAATTCTCAAGTAAACGGTATTTTGCAGGGCTCTTTTGACGTTTCGTTAAAGCGCCCATGTAAAATAACCAAGAGGTTAGAGCTTCCCCATATAGCCATTGGCACTGCATTTACAATCGCCACTAAAATGTATCTTTTCCATTGTTTTCGCCAAACAGCCATCACAGCCATATTCTGATAACGAGTCTCGATCGCTAGAGACACGCTAGTGAAAAACCACTCAATCACCAGCTGAACGAAGTATGAATGGCAAAATCTTGTAGTAAATTCAAAAGTTGCTTGTCTTGTAAGTAAACAAATTGATACATGTATAAGTATCCATTCACAGACACAACAGCATTGATTCAAACAACATGCTGTTGATAGCGATATCAGCCATTAATCTCTCGCGGCGAGGAGTACGCAAACTTCCCCAAGGTGCCGATCTTCTTTTCCAAACCACGTGACAAATGTGATCAATGAAAACCATAGTGCTCGTTCTATGACTTCAGCAGCGCCGTGAATTATTCCAAGAATGGCGATGGATTGTAAACTTTCAAGATCCGCTTGTAAAATTCGAAACATAACCGCCGACCCAAAATAGAAAGGTGACAACAAGACATGGGAATATCCTGGATGGGTAATGTTATACAACTGCTGAACACAAACTCGCGAGATTACCTTAACCACAACGCCATGAGCGGAGCGAACACTGCGATCACGAGTTTGCCTTCTTTCTTTTGTTTGTTATATGCTGGATAGATGAATATGCTACCATAATATAAATTAAAAATCCCAAGCAGCCCGGTAATATCAGTTTGAAGAAGAAAGTCAACTTCTCTCTCCTTGAACTCGTGCAGAAATGTTCGTACAACATAGACTTGCAAGCAAGAACTTGTAAGAAACAAAATGTTGAGAGGTATCTTCTGCGGTATGGAAATATATGAATGAGACATCCCAAGGAGTTGAAGAGCAACACGATAAAGTGCATCCAAGCAGTAAACAAGGAAACAAACCAGAAACAGTTTTCCTTTCACCCCGTTTAACTGAAATGGGCGAAAAAGCAAAAGCAGAAGTGAAAAGAACCAAATGTATATAAACAAACACGATATTGCGTCCGAAATAGTTCTCACCCACTGCACTTGTATTGAAACTGAGTTGTATGAATGAAACTCACAATTCTGTACAGTCTTTAACGAGAGATAAGAGATCAGCATATATATTGTCCCTATAAAGAGAGCGGTTAGAAGCGAAATCAAAGCTCCAAAGTACATTGATTTACAAACTGTGCGGAAAGCGGATGGTCTCAGTCGCTTCCAAGCCATGGCTCTGTCTTCATCCAGCTGGTTTTCCTGCATTTCTTCGTTTTCCCCAATTGAGGACGCATTTGTAACAATTACGTTAAGAGACTTTGACGCTAGAAAGTCAAAGCTTGTGGCTTCTCTGTTGCTGTATTCTTGGTAAATAAGCTCATCGACAGTATGACAATACCATTCTCGACCTGTGCTTTCCAGCGGATTGTAACCAAAAGACTCTGCTGTGAATTCAGGTTCTTCTGGATTGTAGTGCTCTGTTACACTTCGTGTAAATTTAAACACAATGTGTCCAAATATTTCTATCAGTGTACTACTACTCATTTTAGTCCGATGTTATAGTCCGAAGGCACGATTATCGCATATAAAGCCAATACATTTGTTTTGCACACATAACGATCCAGAGATAAGCGGAAGTTCTAGAATTCATATAGTCTGGTTGCTATGCAGTGACGTCATAGTTCAGCTCAATAGCTATCATCGGATTTGATTTGCGGTTTATGATTATGTACAAACTCCCGTGGAGTCAAGCCTGTTTATTTTTGGGGGGCTGGATTGATCTTTTGACATTTTATGAGTGAGGTTTTATATTTAATATGAGCAGGCCGTCAGTACTGTCAGTGAAAAGATTTCTAACCGAATTTGCTAGGATTCATCCTGCAGACCTACAACACGGCGGGCTTTTTGATCGGCGAGTATCCAAAGAAGAGTTACCCATTTCCTCCACGTTCGGCGTCCTTAAAGCAGACGAAAAGGACAAATTCGTGCAGCCTGCAGACAATTCAAGATCAATCTTACATGTAAGCTTACAGGATATCCAAAATATTCAAGAGCAAAACTTAAAGCTTAAACTCTTTAAAATTTAAAGGTCATAACATCGGTCACTGGTGAAAGATAATATGAAAATTCTCGCAAAAATTTGCGTTACATTCGATTCCCTCCAAATTTTGAACAAAGCGTGGCAGCGTTCTAAGCCAATCACTGAGTGAGTTTGAACAGGACAGCTCGCGATTTGACAAGATGACGCGCATGGCTTCCGCCGCGAAGAGATCTAGACTGTATCTAGAAGTCCGAGGTTGGGTTCAGAGGAAGTTTTGCAACGGATATTTACAGAAGAAAGTGACAATGTAGGAATGTCTAGTGGTGAAGAGTCAGAAATTGATCGGCAACTAGCGGATTCGAGCGAAGAATCAAGGTAAGAAACTTATAACAGTTGAGTCGAGTTTAGCACGTGGTCGAATACTCTTGTCGCAGGTGGTTGGAAAGGCAATAAAATGATATTTAGATGTGCGATTTACATTCAAAACCTTGCTTATTGCTTGGAATTCATATCTCGATTTACTTTTGGAAAGATATCTGGATGATAACGTGGTTTTTGTGACAACAGGAAAAACAAATTCGAGGGACGCGAGCTAGCAATTCAAACGTGCAAGGATCAAATTTCATGCACGAAAATGTTGTTCGCACGTAAATCTATTCCATTCATTAATTTGCTCTTGAAGACTCCGATGCTCTATAAATGAAGTTATATTTATTCGAAAGACACAGGAAACGGCACATTTTTGCTAAAAAATATTGTTGAAATTTCTCATTTTAGACCTAATTTTGAAAAGACTATCAACTTCCGTCATACACCCGCAAGGAGGCCTGTTCACAGGCTGAAACCCCGCCAATTGTTGTCTGAAAAGCTGGGGCGCTTTAATTGTACCAGGGGAGAGTGGGGCTGATATTTTCTGTTTTGGAGTACAGAATATTTTATAATTTCCTCATGTGTCACGTGACATTTCAGAAGCCTTGGTTGGTCAGATCTTTCTCCGCGCCACCAATTTGAAGGAGGAGTAGGCCCTGGGGACAAGCTTGCCACAAGGCATACCTGGTGTTAAAGTGACAGTGTCCCGGATGAAATATCGTGTTTTCACGATTATGGTCGGGAAATTGCTATAAGGTTACTTTATCATCTTGAAATAGGAAGTAGAATTCGCCCAAAGTGACGAAAACAAAGAAATATTAACTAAAGAGACAAAATTACGGCTAAAAAATTCAAAATTCCACCAAAATAGCAATTTTGATTTCTTGACTGCCTGTCACAAAATCAAATTTCATGAACTGTAATCCACTTCAATCCTTGTAATCCTGTACTTTATCTCCAAACTACTGCTTCTGTTTTACTCTACAGAATCTTTTTACCCAATTAAGTTGTATTGGTAACATTAGGCGATATAACATGGAAATAAGCTAAGCGAATTTTTATTATTCGGCGTAACGGTGGCCCTACTTTTTCCCATGCAATTTTGCATATTTTTGCAAAAGAAAGGATCGCAGGGCCGCACGGTTCATATGATAATAAGGTTGTGACTAGAATGGATACTCCACAATCAGGTTTGGACCAGCGGTTTTAGTGAAAATATTGGTTTGGTGGGGGGTTCTCATTCTCGCGGGCCCAGAAACCTGCACAAATTCCTGCATTCTGATTAGCTGAAAGAATTTCAATTAATTCCAATCAGTGCAGAAAGTTGAAATTGAGTGCAAAAAGTTAAAATTAAAAATGACGAGTGACAGTTATGATCATAGCTAAACAGACTCGATTCTCGAGCTATGTAGAAACAAAATGGTGGACAAAAATGAAACAAGATTGAAACGGTATAAAGGAATTTTAGCTAAAAATTCTAAAAGGGAAATTCAAAATACAAAAACAGACAAAAATTCTAATAACTGGGAAATTATATTAGGAGATATGGGGAAAAAGGTCACGAACATTGACAACCAAAAGACGGACAATGGATCGGAAAATCAATGGTTAGATTTTCAAAAATTTACTCGACACTCATTTATTACAAATTACACTCCAAATAAAGTGATTACCTGTACAAATAAGCACTCGTAAATTTTTCAAATATTTTTTTTGTAAAAAGGGTTACAAAAAAGTATTTGTTTCCCAAAATTGCAAAATTGTGACCGCAAGGCTCGTACGATTAACTTTGCTGTATGAACAATTATATAAAATTGAAATGCATGCATAGAGTTGAGCACGTGATCAATCGTGAAATGCTAAAAATTCAAAAAATTGAATATCATGGAGTAAAGAGCAACATGACGGAGAAATCCAGGGGCTTAACTACCTGTACGCACGTACGCGGCGTGCGTTCCTGAAAAAGTCGAAAAAAAAATATGACCTAGTTGAATATTTCTGTCAAGATTTGGGACTTGAGGGATGGGGGCGGGAGTAGGTACGGGGGTGGGAGGGGTGTTTAAATATTGACTGTGCGTACCTTCGATAAAGTCCTGGCTATACGCCCCTGAAATCGAGAAAATATCACGAGGCAAGCAACATGTAGGGCAAATCGTTTCAGTGTCACGTTTGACCACCGTCGGGATCGAAAACACTATAAGTAAAGCAACACTTAGAGCTCTAACTTTTGAGTCTGTGGACGAAATCCTATGCCTTGACCATTCAAATAAAACCTCTTTGGCTGTACTTTTACATGGTACCATTTGTTTTTCTAATATTTTACAAAATGAAATTTGGGATTTTTTTAATTTTGTTTTTTGGCACTCTTGGGAGTTAAAGAGTTTTAATATATAAGAATGATTTGAACTGATCAGGTGAACTAGAGCTTCTGATTGTACTATGAAGGTAGTTCAAGAGTTTTGTAATATGAGTAACATAGCTAGATTAGAAAAGGTTGGTGCGGTATTTAGTACAAGAACATCTATAGTTGTACTACGATTTGATCTGATAATATTTGTAGGTTTTACATAGTATTCGATATGGATTGTGTAAGTAACCTTTACGACATTTCAAATAGAAGACATGATTCTTGATCTCGTTCTAGTACAAAATCGGTGAATGATAAATTTGATGTGATGAGACGCTCGCGGTAGATAGCCAGCTAACAAAACGAATTAGGAATATTAATAGGGTTTATTGTTATAAAATTGCTCTTTTAAAAGTTAGATTAACTGAATATAATAAGCCTGCGGCTCGCCATTGGCTGTGTTTTCACGAGGCGGTTTTTCTCGCTTAACATTCCTGTAGGTAATTTGTTTACTGACCGCGTTAAGCAGCTTAAAAAATTTATGCGTTTTCACGGACAGAACTTTATTCATTTTTCTTATACCATGCGCGATATATTTTCTTTTGTTAAAACAATAGAAAATTAGAACACAAAAGAACGACAATACAATGCCCTTCTTTGTTGTTTAATTGCCGACAAGCTTAAGCGACCTGGTTTGGTGGCTTAAATTTAATGAGAATTCTATTGTAATTCGCCGACTCGCTTAACTTTAAGCGAGTTGGACAAGCAACTGTTTTCACGAGATTTCCGACTGTCACTCGCTCAGCGACTTGAAAAATCGCTCGTGAAAACACGGCCATTGTCAATGTTCTTGATTTAAATGATGATTGAAAATAAATGACGATTTAAAATAAAATGATTTAAATGTTCTTGATTTAATGATTTAAATAACCATTACATATAAATGTGTTAAGCATTCAGAAATAAATGCAGAATTGTGCTTAAATTATTTGAAGTAGCGAGTTTCAGTTTTTATTTTAGTGTCATAAACGTTTTTTGTTGAGTTTTAGAAATAATTTCGCACAATATTAGCGTCACGCCCCTCATAATTCTCAAGTAAACGGCATTTTGCATGGCTCATTCGACTTTTCGCTAAAACGTCCATGTACAATACCTAAAAGGAAACCGCTAGTCCACAAAGCGATTGGTACCGCATTTACAATCGCCACTAAAATGTATCTTTTCCATCGTTTTCGCCAAACAGCCATCACAGCCATATTCTGATAATGAGTCTCGATCGCTAGAGACGCGCTGGTGAAAAACCACTCAATCACCAGCTGAACTGAAGTACGTATGGCAAAAGCTTGTAGTAAATTCAAAGGTTGCTTGTCTTGTAAGTAAACAATTTGATACATGTATAAGTATCCATTCACAGACACAATAGCAGTTGATTCAAACAACATGCTGTTGATAGCGGTATCAGCCATTAGTCTTTCACGGCGAGGAGTACGAAAACTTCCCCAAGGAGCCGATCTTCTTTTCCAAACCACATGACAAATGTGATCAATGAAAACCATAGTGCTTCGTTCTATGACTTCTGCAGCGCCGTGAATTATTCCAAGAATGGCGATGGATTGTAAACTTTCAAGATCCGCTTGTAAAATTCGAAACGTAACCGCCGACCCAAAATAGAAAGGTGACAACAAGACATGGGAATATCCTGGATGGGTAATGTTATACAACTGCTGAACACAAACTCGCGAGATTACCTTAACCACAACGCCAATGAGAGGAGCGAACACTGCGATCACGAGTTTGCCTTCGTTCTTTTGTTTGTTATATACTGGATAGATGAGTGATGCTGCCATAATATAAATTAGAAAACCCAAACAGCCTGGTAATATCAGTTTGAAGAAGAAAGTCAACTTCTCTCTCCTTGAACTCGTGCAGAAATGATTCGTTACAACATAGACTTGCAAGCATGTACTTGTAAGGAACAGAACGTTGAGGGGTATCCTCTGTGGTACGGAAATATATGAATGAGACATCCCAAGGAGTTGAAGAGCAACGCGATAAAGGGCATCTAAGCAGTAAACAAGGCAACAAACCAGAAACAGTTTTCCTTTCACCCCATTTAACTGAAATGGGCGAAAAAGCAAAAGCAGAAGTAAAAAGAACCAACTGTATATAAACAAACACTTTATTGCGCCCGAAATAGTTCTTACCCACTGCACTTGTATTGAAACTGAGTTGTATGAATGAAACTGACAATCCTGTAAAGTCTTTAACGAGAGATAAGAGATCAGTATAAATATTGCCCCTATAAAGAGAGCAGTTAGAAGCGAAATCAAAGCTCCAAAGTACATTGATTTACAAACTGTGCGGAGAGCGGATGGTCTCAGTCGCTTCCAAGCCATGGCTCTGTCTTCATCTTGCTGGTCTTGCTGTGTTTCTTGATTTTCCTCTGTTGAGCATGCGTCAATAACTTTAACATCAAGACTGCTAGATGCTAGATAGTCAAAGCTTGTGGCTTCTCTGTCGCTGTATTCTTGGTAAATAAGCTCATCAACAGGATGGCAATACCATTCTCGACCTGTGCTTTCCAGAGGATTGTAACCAAAAGACTCTGCCGTAAATTCAGGTTCTTCTGGATTGTAGTGCTCTGTTACGCCTTTTGTAAAACTGAACACCATGTGACTAAAAACCTCTATTAGTGTATTGCTATTCATTTTGTTTACTTAATAAGCACAGCCACAAATTATATCTCACTTGAATCAGGATATATATCGAGTTGAAACATAAAGCTGACTCTGAAACGCGCAAGGCTAAACTGAAATGTTAACAATTGTTCATACTAGAGAAATGAAAGAGCGCTTTAAAATGTCAATCCACAAAAGTTTCGGTGATAACGTCCCTTTCATCAGTGGGTCTGTAACAGCTAGCTAGTGAGGTTATGGCAGTTTAACGCCTTTTATTCGCCATATTACCAAAACGCTGATGATGGGGTTATTCCCGAAACGTCTCTAGATTAACATTTTTAAGCCCTTTCTATTTCGCACATGAACAATGCTTACCTAACAAAAACACATTTTTGTCCAAAATTGAAATGTTGTTGATCATCCACATGGCCGTGCCAGAAACCGAAATAGTTGTCAGTACAAAAGTCCTCTTAAGTGCGTTGTCAGTTACATAAATCGTGAACCTCGGAAGACGGTGGTTTGCAACAACGACAATTCAGCAAATTTTCAGGTGTAGCAAAATCTGTGCACCAGATGGTTTTTAGGCACCCAAAATTTTTCTGGAAGTCACAAACTTCAAAAATTTCAATCGCCACGAAGTTTACAAAATACGTTTTATATTTCGCACATTAATTAGGTAATTGATTAGAAAATGTCTTGTTTTCGTCTTAAGTGGCACGCTAATGACACGCAAGTGACACGCTGGGGAAAAGCTACTCACTCAACACCTGAACTGAAGTATGAATGGCAAATGACTGTAATAAATTTAACATGGACCTATTTTGTAAGTAAGGGGGCAAAGACTGACAGTTTTCCATTTTTATTTTCTTTGTTGTATGCTGGATAAATTAAAGACACTACGAGAATAAAGGTAAACATGCCATAGCAGCTTGGTATTACCATATGAAAGAACAAATTCAGCTTCTGTCTTGAACTTCGAGAGAAGTAATTCGTTAAAACAAAAATTTGCACAAATTGATTGATAAGGAAACAAACGTTAATCCTTTCACTTCCAGAGTCAGTTATGGAACATGTAGTGTAGTTTTAACTTTTCAGTCTGTTGACCAAGTCCTATGGTGTGACATTCAAATAAAACCTCTTCAGCAGTACTTTTGCATGGTACCATTTGTTCTAACTTTTGAGCCTGTTGATGAAATCCTATGGTGTGACCATTGAATGAAACCTCTTCAGCAGTACTTTTGCATGGTACCATTTGTTCTAACTTTTGAGTCTATGGATGAAATCCTATGGTGTGACCATTCAAATGAAACGGCCTCTTCTGCAGCAGTACTTTTGCATGGTACCATTTGTTTTTCAATATTTTATAAAACAAAATTTGCAATTTTTTGACTGATTTTGATGTTAAACTGGTTTGACCCTTCAGTGGATTAGAAATGTTTGAATGAGATATGCCAAGAGCTTGTAAGAGAACACGATAAAGAGTGTCCAAAGAATATGTGATAAAGCCTGACACTATAGGAGCAGATTTCTTTTAACTCCGATTAACTGAAAGCGAGCGGCGAAAGAGAAACTGCGTAAGCACAAATAACCAAGAGAAAACTACAAGAAACCACATCAGACATTGATCGTTGACGTCTTATCCACTGCATTTGTACTGAAGTTGCGTTCATAGGGTGAAACTGACCATTATGTACAGTCTTAAAAGAGAGATAAGACCAGCATGAAGAGAGCGGTGAGAAGCGAAATCAAAGCTCCAATGTACATTGATTTACAAACTGAACATGTGCGGAGAGCGGATGGTCTCAGTTGATTCCAAGTCATGACTCTGTACATGACTTCATGTTGTCGATCTTCCTGTGTTTTCTCATTCTCCCCAATTGAGGACGTATTTGTAACAATTACGTTAAGATACCTTGATGCTAGATAGTCAAAGCTTGTGACGGCTTCTTTGACATTATATTTTAGTAAAAAAGCTCATTAGTCAACAGGATGGCAATACCATTCTCGACCTGTGCTTTCCAGAAGACCAAAAGACTCTGCCGTGAATTCAGGTTCTTTTGGATTATAGTGCTCTGTTACACTTCGTGTAAATTTAAACACAATTTGTTCAAACACTTCTATCAATGTACTACTACTCATTTTCGTTCGATTTAATAGTCTGAATGCACCCGCCTCCCTCAGCTCTGGTCTTCTTAGGGCATATTTCAACTATATAATATATAAATGGCGGCTGGGGACAACAAAGGTAACCTTGTCCCCTCAACGACTAGACAAGACTGCCGAAACACTCCAAGTCACATGGTGAAATGTATTCTTCGGAAGTTATTTATTGCAATTAGCAGCCATATTTGTTTACTTACAATCTCTTGTTTCACGAGGGGGGGGGGGGGGGGGGGGGGGGTATATTTCCTCATGTAACACGTGACATTTCAGAAGCCTTAGTTGATCAGAGCTTTCTCCGCGCCACCAATTTGAAGGAGGAGTAGGCCCTGGGGAAAAGCCTGCAACAAGGCATACCTGGTGTTAAAGTGACAGCCTTTCAGCTGATATATCGTGTTTTCACGATTATGGTCAAGAAATTGCTATATGCTTACTTTATTACCTTGAAATAGAAAGTAAAATTCGCCAAAAGTTATAAAAACAAAGAACTATTAACTAAAGAGACAAAATTACGGTTAAAAAATTCAAAATTCCATATGAATGGTAGCCGGTTCCAGGTGTTCAGATAGTGGGGAAAGCGCTAATAGTTGGGGAAGGCGCGAAGAAAAGCGAGCGAAAAAATCTCCCCGCTTTTTTGTCGCTCGCTTTTCTTCGCGCCTTCCCCAACTATTCGCGCTTTCCCCACCATCTGAACGCCTGGAACAGGCTACAAGAATGGTAATTTTGATTTCTTAACCGCCTGTCACGAAATCAAATTTCATGAACTGTAATTAACTTCCATCCTTGTAATCCTCCAAACTACTGCTTCTGTTTTGCTCTATAGAATCTTTTTATCCAATTAAGTTGTATAGTTGGTGACATTCAAGCTTTGCAGTCTTGAAGACTTCCATCTAGGCCGTATAAGCGGCATGCAGTCGTTTTAAAAGGTTAGGTCTAGATGTTCTAAAAAGGTACCAATATGCAAAAAACGTGACGTCATCAGATCGTTGTGTTGGTAACACCGATGTCAATCAAATCTACTTTTTTGCTCATTCATGTGCATGCGCAATGAATGAGGTATTTTGAGGGTAGCAAATGTCGACGGAAGTTGTGGATCCGTAGATAGTGACGTATCGGGCGGAAGTGAAAATGACCGGAAATGGAAAGGCACGAGGCAGGCCATCGAGGCGGCCATACTGAAAAATTGCTGAGGTCTGTTATTGTTTGCGTTTTTACTGGTAAGTACGTAAAGCATTGCTTTATTGTTGTGCTTTTTCTTTGGAGCTCTTCAACATACAACACACACATCAATAATAGCGGCCAAGATAGTCACACTAGAACATTTTTCGAGTTCCACCAGCTTCGATCCAGACTTGAGGCTCGCGCGATCCAGAGGCTCGCGCGTACAAAAAGTGTTTTAATTACAATCTGCTTTATGACCATCAAGGGCACAATGAAAATTGTCCATTACATGAATGAGCTGACTCTGAGAGCCCTTTGATTTGAAGGTTTAATTCATCTATATGTGTGAAGCAGCTTGCTTGACCGAGCTCAGATAGTGAAGTATCAGCCGTTCAAAGTTGGGATGTCATGTCGCCAAAAAAAAAACAGTCGAGCCTCCTTGAGTGATGGATAAAATATGAGCGGCAGGTCTGTATTTACCATTATAAAATTCATTTATTTAATAATTCAGAAGGAAAATACAAAATGAATGAAATTTTAGTGACTGTCTGCAAAAAATTAAATCTCTGTACAGTTCGGCTATATTGTATCATTAATACAGAATAGAATAGTAATAAGCCTTATCAGTTCTTTTTTATTATTTACATAACTTCCACCATGAATTCTTAAAACAATTTACATGGTGCGGAACAACATAACAGCGCCTGTGTTCTCAGCTGAACCCGTAACCCGTAACACCCGTGAGGGGTGTCACTAGCAAGTGTAACAGCTGTGAATTAAGTGTTTCATAACAAAGTTTAGTAAGACCTTTTGGCC
Source organism: Cladopsammia gracilis (assembly GCA_022457155.1). Lineage (NCBI taxonomy): Eukaryota > Metazoa > Cnidaria > Anthozoa > Scleractinia > Dendrophylliidae > Cladopsammia > Cladopsammia gracilis. The sequence continues at coordinate 541,075 of JAJGOT010000486.1, forward strand.
ATAGGTCACATTGTTACGGCTGTTAACAGAAATGGAACAGTTGATTAAAAAGTTATCGAGAACCCTGATGTCTGAGCCCGTCTCCAACTAAAGAAGAACACGAGAGAAGTGCAGAGAAACAGGAGCCAAAGGCGAGTGCTTCTCGCAATTCTGGAGTGCTATTAAAAATTTCCAAGTGCTTATCTAACTCAACAATGCACGAGGAACAAGTTTTTTTTTATTTCTTTTATAAAATCAAAACGGTTATTATGAACCTTACGTCACGCGCGTGCTTTATCCAGTAATAATGAACTCGGTTTAACCAATCATAGCGCGCGCATGTCATTAACTATTTTATAAAACGGATTCAGGAATAAATGCATAATTGTGCTTGAATTATTTGAATAAGGAGGTAGTTTTTATTTTATTGCCTTAAACGTTTTTTGTCGAGTTTTACAAAGAATTTCGCGCAATAAAAGCGTCAGATAGCCCCTCATCTCAAATTCTCAAGTAAACGGTATTTTGCAGGGCTCTTTTGACGTTTCGTTAAAGCGCCCATGTAAAATAACCAAAAGGTTAGAGCTTCCCCATATAGCCATTGGCAATGCATTTACAATCGCCACTAAAATGTATCTTTTCCATTGTTTTCGCCAAACAGCCATGACAGCCATATTCTGATAACGAGTCTCGATCGCTAGAGACACGCTAGTGAAAAACCACTCAATCACCAGCTGAACTGAAGTATGAATGGCAAATTCTTGTAGTAAATTCAAAAGTTGCATGTCTTGTATGTAAACAAATTGATACATGTAGAAGTATCCATTCACAGACACAATAGCAGTTGATTCAAACAACATGCTATTGATAGCGATATCAGCCATTAATCTCTCGCGGCGAGGAGTACGCAAACTTCCCCATGGTGCCGATCTTCTTTTCCAAACCACATGACAAATGTGATCAACGAAAACCATAGTGCTTCGTTCTATGACTTCTGCAGCGCCGTGAATTATTCCAAGAATGGCGATGGATTGTAAACTTTCAAGATCCGCTTGTAAAATTCGAAACATAACCGCCGACCCAAAATAGAAAGGTGACAACAAGACATGGGAATATCCTGGATGGGTAATGTTATACAACTGCTGAACACAAACTCGCGAGATTACCTTAACCACAACGCCAATGAGAGGAGCGAACACTGCGATCACGAGTTTGCCTTCGTTCTTTTGTTTGTTATATGCTGGATAGATGAATACTGCTATCAGAATATAAATTAAAAAACCCAAGCAGCCCGGTAATACCAGTTTGAAGAAGAAAGTCAACTTCTCTCTCCTTGAACTCGTGCAGAAATGATTCGTTACAACATAGACTTGCAAGCATGTACTTGTAAGGAACAGAACGTTGAGAGGTATCTTCTGCGGTATGAAAGTGTATGAATGAGACATCCCAAGGAGTTGAAGAGTAACACGATAAAGTACATCCAAGCAGTAAACAAGGCAACAAACCAGAAACAGTTTTCCTTTCACCCCGTTTAACTGAAATGGGCGAAAAAGCAAAAGCAGTAGCGAAAAGAACCAACTGTATATAAACAAACACTTTATTGCGCCCGAAACAGTTCTTGCCCACTGCACTTGTATTGAAACTGAGTTGTATGAATGAAACTGACAATCCTGTACAGTCTTTAAGACCTTTAACGAGAGATAAGAAACCAGCATATATATTGTTCCAATGAAGAGAGCGGTTAGAAGCGAAATCAAAGCTCCAAAGTACATTGATTTACAAACTGTGCGGAGAGCGGATGGTCTCAGTCGCTTCCAAGCCATGGCTCTGTCTTCATCTTCCTGATCTTCCTGTGTTTCTTGGTTTTCTCCAATTGAGGACGCATTTGTAACAATTACGTTAAGATACCTTGATGCTAGGTAATCAAAGCTTGTGGCTTCTTTGTCGCTGTATTCTTGGTAAATAAGCTCATCAACAGGATGGTAATACCATTCTCGACCTGTGCTTTCCAGAGGATTGTAACCAAAAGACTCTGCCGTGAATTCAGGTTCTTCTGGATTATAGTGCTCTGTTACACTTCGTGTAAATTTAAACACAATGTGTCCAAACACCTCTATCAGTGTACTACTACTCATTTTAATTCGATGTTATAGTCGGAAGGCACGATTTTTTAGACTGAAATATATGCCAAAGCAATAGTCTTTATGCATGATATAATTAATCAGTATAGGGTTAAACGGCTATCTTGTTCTATATCAGTGTTGCTGAAATCTCAGGAGCAGTTCACATTTGAATCTGTCAAGGCGGCCTGAACATTGCTGAGAAGATGGCAAAATTATGGGCCAAGATTTCCAGGCGAAAATTACGAATTTAGTCGATTTTCTGCTTCAGTCGTTTCTGCCCTAATTTTATCTAGGAAAGCTGCCTCGGGGCTTTTCAGGCCAATTTAGAAAGTTTCGAATTCTATATATATACCAAAAATCAACTACAAATAGAATATCTGCAAAATATTCATTAAATGTTATATGAAAAGTTATGTCAAAGTTAAAAGTTGTTCCAAAAGATATATTTTTAAATCCCTCTTGAAGTGTTCAATACTGATGCGACTGCTTGGCAAAGAGTTCCATATTCTTCACGGTCGAGGGCTGCAGAACTTCCTTGCTATAAATACAATATTGTATATATTGTGGTCTTGATGTATATGTTAGAATCTTGATGAACATATTAATGTAATCGTTTCCTTTTTTAAAGAGAAATTTAGCACTGAACTGATACTGAATGCATTGTTTCGTTTTCTGGAATTGCATGCATGTTGATGATTGAAAACATTTCAGTTTTGCATTCTCGGTTTAAACACGAGGTTCCGGTATAAAAAGCTTAGCTCCTCCCCCATTTCACACCTTTTGGGTGTAAAATGCAAATGAAGGCGTCTTTCAGTCACAAAACGTGGTTAACTTGCGCGTCCTTTTAATATAATTTGCTTCAAAAATCTTATTAAAACCAAGATTTCACCTAAGCAAAAAATGAAATAGAAGTTCATAAAGACTCCTGATATTACTTTCATAACGTTTTTCCAAATTGTGTTAGCAATGGTCAGTTGTTGATGCTTCAGTGGTTGATTGACGAGAATGGTGAGAATGGCCAGGCCAGGCTCCTTTTATACCGGAACTTCGTGTTTAAACTCATCTTACAACAAGTCCCATTGAAATGAGATTTGAATTACAGGCGCGGATGAGACCAGCTCCACCGATTTACGGAAATCGGTCAGATTTTAAGAATTTTTTTTTCGGACAGAAAAGTTAAACTTCTGAGTTCATAAAACAATTCAACCATCACTAAAAGTTTTGTAATTAAGAGCTAGTTTTTGATACAAATTAAATGCAAAACTTTGACCGTCATGGATCATATTTTTTATCCAAACATCACCGAACGCCTCAAAATATTTGCCACGCTGCCTCAAGTAACCGCTTGCGAATGCGAGAGAAGAGTTTCGGCTCTAAGGTAACTCAAGACATACATAAGAAGTACTATCTCGCAATCGACTGAAATGCAAGAAGTTTTTCATTCAGTGCAGTTCAAACCAAACTTTTGAGACCGTAGAAGTTTGAGTGACTGGACTAATTCAGCTCTATTCTGGGATTTGCACACTCCATAGTCACGTGTCTCGTCTCCAGTAAAGTAGATTTTTTGAGCACGTGGCATTTTTTTGTTGGGCTAATCCTAATAAGTAGAGCTACAAGCTTAGATAATAATGTTGAAACACATTCAGAAGTATTCCCCCCCCCCCCCCCCCCCACTTCTTCACAAACTTGAAAACCGTTCGTGTTTTGGTTGAAAATCGCCGGATTTTTTCCACCTTGAAAGGAAGACGACCGGGGTACTTATGGGTTTCAAAAAATGCCATGTTGCGACGATTTTAAAATGCATGACTGTTAATGTAACTCTTAGAGTCCTTAGAATGTTCTGTTTGTAATTAGCAAGTTTTACAGGGTGGTGGCCCCACCAAAAACTCCGAACTTGAAGGTCCAGGGCTGATATTTGTCGGGCAGCTTAGGGAGACTCAAAAATAAAAGATATGAACATGCTTGTAGAATATCGAGTTTGAATATGTCCTATGTGTTGTACGTATGGCGTATGTTGTGGGTCAAAATTTGCCTTGGTTTAAAATTTACTTTTCCTTTGTTTTTGGCATGAAAATGCATGATAATGTATGATAATGAGTTTTAAACAAAGGAAAGTAAATTTTGTACCAAGGCAAATTTTGAACCACATCACGTACGTTTTGTGTCGTTGCTTTTACAATCTCAGTTCGGGCCCCTTAAGTGCTGTTATTGGGGGGGGGGGGGGGGGGGGGTATCAAGCCTTATAAAATATAGAAGGGAAACTGTTTCCTAGCTATTTTACCGTCAAGCCGGCTGTAAGATAGCATTTGCTGCAAATTCACTCGTAAACTTACTCAGCTGTGTCACACAATTTCTCGCTAAATAAATTCTGTATATAAAATACGGTAGAACTCAGCTACCTCTAACATCGACCCATTTCCCGCCTTTTCTCAGTCAATTACTGTCGTGATTAACTAAAACTCCAGCGACAACCTCGTTGGGGACGAGGTTGCTCCCGCTATCTCAAACAATTTATCGTTTCTCCCCGGAGTTCGAGTTAGCGGGGTTCTAATGGTAATAAGCTGCAATAAATAAATTGTGCACAATTACAGTGTAATTATGTGTTTTCTTAGCGACACAGCTGACTAAACTATGAATTAAACAATGTTTCCAAAACACTTAAAAACAATAATTGTTCTCGGCGAGGTTATACAGTGAAACCGCTACGGGGGGCAAAAAGTTCCGCTGCAGCACTGGTTTATGATTGGTTGCTTAAGCGGCCCATTTCCTTTTGATCTTCCAATTTAATTATGCAAATTTAATTATGCAAATTTAATTATGCAAATTTTGTACATATTTACTCGAGTACTTGCAGTTCATTTGTGCGGTTTGTAATTGGTTAATGATTGGTTGTCCTCGCGGTCCATTAACTTCTGATCTGCACCAGTTTATATTCTTGTTTTGGCTTCGGCTTTGGCGACTTGTTTTTTCATATGATGAACTGAATTGAAGCGTATTAGCAGATGGTTTCGTATAAATTTTCTCTTCGCGCGCGGTGCGGATGTTTTTTGGTGCTCCTTCGCAGTTCTCTTCTTATCAAGTTTTATAACTAAGCCCAGAAATGAAGAACATATCAGCTATCAATCACCCAAACAGTACATCCCCGTCATCTACGGACATGTTACCTTCTAAGGCAGAAGCAGTGGCATTGTGTATTGCTTTGTCGCTGGAAGCTGTCCTTACGGTAGTAGGAAACTTGCTCACAATTTTTCTCTTTGCAGTGAACAAGAAGCTTCGCAAGAGGAGTTTAGTTCTTGTTTTCAATATGTCGTTTGCTGACCTGATGTTAGGAGCTGTGTGTCTACCAATTTACATGTACTTATATGTGGGACTTCACCTTCAGCTTTGGACTGTTGTAAAAGTGGAAATATCTATGCATATATTCTTCGCAGTCATTGAAATAATATTTTCTCAGGCCTCACTAATTTCTGCGGCCATGATATCCGTTGAGAGATTGTACGCCATTTATTGGCCGCTGAAGCACCGAACGCTATCAACGCGAGCATATCGCATTGTTATGTTAATGGTTTGGACATTGGCTATTCTTTTTTCTGCAGTTATCAACCTGTCCTATTACGTATCGTCAAGCATACCTGCCGCCATTTATTTTTGGATTTCATACGCTCTTACACTACTGTTCATCATATGCGGCTGTAACATCGGTATTTGGATAAAGTTTCAACGCAGACATTTAGCTTCAAATTCGCAAAACAGAGCCTTTCAAAACCAGCGCTTAACAAACACCTTGCTGTTTGTGTCGATTTTTCCCTTGCTGACATGGCTCCCCCTATGTGTTTTGAACTATTTAATCTGGGTCCATAAGATCCCCATACCTCTGAAATTTTACTATATTGGTGTATTTCTTAGTTCTTCCCACTCTTTTACCAATCCAATTGTGTATGCGCTCAGAATTTCTGAGTTTCGACAAGCGCTTGGTTGGTGCTGTTTTAGACGGCAGCCAGTCACTGTGCCGAGGAACAATAACGCTAACGACGGAAGACAAAACAGAGTTGCTGTTTTGACACCGATGACGCAGCTAATAACATTGGGAACCGATCCTAGTCATTTACAGCTGTCGTTCGAACAGGACGTTATGGATACCAAGTTATGAGTAATCATAATGTGCGATCAAATGCAATGGATTGAGAACTGACTGGGAATAAAAAACCATGGACCATTCCCACGTTAACCGTTTTACTTCCGAGTCAATAATGGAGACATGTAGTGTAGTTCTAACTTTTGAGTCTGTTGATGAAATCCTATGGTGTGACCATTCAAATCAAACCTCTTCAGCAGTACTTTTGCATGGTACCATTTGTTCTAACTTTTGAGTCTGTTGATGAAATCCTATGGTGTGACCATTCAAATGAAACCTCTTCAGCAGTACTTTTGCATGGTACCATTTGTTCTAACTTTTGAGTCTGTGGATGAAATCCTATGGTGTGACCATTCAAATGAAATCTCTTCGGCATTACTTTTGCATGGTACCATTTGTTCTAACTTTTGAGTCTGTTGATGAAATCCTATGGTGTGACCATTCAAATGAAACCTCTTTGGATGTACTTTTGCATGGTACCATTTGTTCTAACTTTTGAGTCTGTTGATGAAATCCTATGGCGTGACCATTGAAATGAAATCTCTTCGGCATTACTTTTGCATGGTACCATTTGTTCTAACTTTTGAGTCTGTTGATGAAATCCTATGATGTGACCATTCAAATGAAACCTCTTTGGATGTACTTTTGCATGGTACCATTTGTTCTAACTTTTGAGTCTGTTGATGAAATCTTATGGTGTAACCATTGAAATGAAATCTCTTCGGCATTACTTTTGCATGGTACCATTTGTTCTAACTTTTGAGTCTGTTGATGAAATCCTATGGTGTAACCATTCAAATGAAATCTCTTTGGATGTACTTTTGCATGGTATCATTTTTTTTTTTAATATTTTAGAAAATGAAATTTGGAATTTTTTTAAATTTTGTTCTTTTTTTGGCACTCTTGGTGCTATTTTTAAAGGTTTTTAATATATATGAATGATTTGAACTGATTAGGTGAGCTAGAGCTTTTGATAGTATAGTACTTCCAAAGCTTTGTAATACGAGTAAAATAGCTACATTGGAAAAGTTTAGTGAGGCACTTAGGTACAAAAGCATCTATAGTAGTACTATCGATAGGGATTGTATAAGTAACCTTTACGACATTTCAAATAGAAGACACGATTCTTGATCTCATGCTAGTAAGAAATCGGTGATAAATTTGATGTGCATGATGAAACGCTCGCGGTAGATAGCCAGCTAACAAAAGTTAGGAATACTAATAAGCTTTATTGCTTTTGCCCTTTAAAAAGTCAGATTAACTGAATATAATAAGCCTGCGGCTCGCCATTATCAATATTCTTAAGGAGGTACTCTCGATAATATAAACGTGAACCATTACAAATAAATGTGTTAAGCATTCACGAATAAATGCAGAATTGTGCTTAAATAATTTGAAGTAGTTTTAGTTTTTACTTTAGTGTCTTTAACGTTTTTGAGGAGTTTTAGAAAGAATTTCGCACAATAGTAGCGTCAGATAGCCCCTTATAATTCTCAAGTAAACGGCATTTTGCATGGCTCATTCGCCTTTTCGCTAACACGTCCATGTACAATGCCTGAGAGGTACGTGCTAGTCCACAAAGCTACCGGCACTACATTTACAATCGCCACTAAAATGTATCTTTTCCATCGTTTTCGCCAAACAGCCATGACAGCCATATTCTGATAATGAGTCTCGATCGCTAGAGACACGCTGGTGAAGAACCACTCAATCACCAGCTGAACTGAAGTATATATGGCAAAAGCTTGTAGTAAATTTAAAAGTTGCTTGTCTTGTAAGTAAACAAATTGATACATGTATAAGTATCCATTCACAGACACAATAGCAGTTGATTCAAACAACATGCTATTGATAGCGATATCAGCCATTAGTCTCTCACGACGAGGAGTACGAAAACTTCCCCAAGGAGCCGATCTTCTTTTCCAAACCATATGACAAATGTGATCAATGAAAACCATAGTGCTTCGTTCAATGACTTCTGCAACGCCGTGAATTATTCCAAGAATGGCGATGGATTGTAAACCTTTAAGATCCGCTTGTAAAATTCGAAACATGACCGCCGACCCAAAATAGAAAGGCGACAACAAGACATGGGAATATCCTGGATGGGTAATGTTATACAACTGCTGAACACAAACTCGCGAGATTACCTTAACCACAACGCCAATGAGCGGAGCGAACACTGCGATCACGAGTTTGCCTTCTTTCTTTTGTTTGTTATATGCTGGATAGATGAATAATGCTATCAGAATATAAATTAAAAAGCCCAAGCAACCCGGTAATATCAGTTTGAAGAAGAAAGTCAACTTTTCTCTCCTTGAACTCGTGCAGAAATGATTCGTTACAACATAGACTTGCAAGCATGTACTTGTAAGAAACAGAACGTTGAGAGGTATCTTCTGCGGTGTGGAAATGTATGAATGAGACATCCCAAGGAGTTGAAGAGCAACACGATAAAGTGCATCCAAGCAGTAAACAAGGCAACAAACCAGAAACAGTTTTCCTTTCACCCCGTTTAACTGAAATGGGCGAAAAAGCAAAAGCAGTAGCGAAAAGAACCAAATGTATAAAAACAAACACGATATTGCGTCCGAAATAGTTCTCACCCACTGCACTTGTATTGAAACTGAGTTGTATGAATGAAATTGACAATCCTGTACAGTCTTTAACGAGAGATAAGAGACCAGCATATATATTGTCCCTACGAAGAGAGCGCTTAGAAGCGAAATCAAAGCTCCAAAGTACATTGATCTACAAACTGTGCGGAGAGCGGATGGTCTCAGTCGCTTCCAAGCCATGGCTCTGTCGTCATCTTTCTGATCTTCCTGTGTTTCTTCGTTTTCCCCAATTGAGGACGCATTTGTAACAATTACGTTAAGATACCTTGATGCCAGATAGTCAAAGCTTGTGGCTTCTTTGTCGCTGTATTCTTGGTAAATAAGCTCATCAACAGGATGACAATACCATTCTCGACCTGTGCTTTCCAGAGGATTGTAACCAAAAGACTCTGCCGTGAATTCAGGTTCTTCTGGATTGTAGTGCTCTGTTACACTTTGTGTAAATTTAAACACAATGTGTCCAAACACTTCTACCAGTGTGCTACTACTCATTTTAGTTCGATGTTATAGTCCGAAGGCAGGATTATCGTATAAGCCAAGACATAAGTTATGCATACGCTTTCATGGACTGAATAAATGTCAAAACAATAGATCGCGCCTGACGTATGATAACATTAATCAGTATGTGGTTATACGGCAATCTTGTTCTATATCAGTGTTGCTGAAATCTAAGGAGCAGTTCACAGTTGAATCTTATTCGAGCCGGCCTGAACATTGCTGAGAAGATGGCAAATTTATGGTTCAAGTTTTCCAGGCTAAAATTACGAATTTATTCGATTTTCTGCTTCAGTCCTTCCCGCCATAACTTCATCCAGAAACGCTGCCTCGGGGCTTTTCAGGCCATTTTAAAAAAATTCGAATTCTATATATATAACAAAAATCTACTATAAATAGAACAACTGCAAAATAATCATTTAATGTTATATAAAATGTTACGTCGAAGTTAAAAATTGTTCCTAAGGACATATTTTAAAATCCCTCTTGAAGTCAGTGTTCAATGTGATGCGACAGCTTGGCAAAGAGTTCCATATTTTTCACGGTCGAGCGAGGGTGGTAGAGGCTCCTCGCCATAACAATTCTTGATGTATGTACATACGAATCGTGATGTATATATTACTTTATTTGGGACAAAATGCATAGATATAGAACCCCAAGACCATAGCCTCAGTCATACCAAGGGTAAGACACACAAAAACAAAGCTCACTGGGCGGATTCCATTAAATAAATAGAACCACAGTACCAATGAACAATGTAGATGAGGAAACAGAGCTTGGATAGAACAGAAAGACCAGGAAGTGGAGAACTATAAAATGCACGGAAGAAAAAGGGAAAGAAAGGGAAACAGCATCAATACATTATCTCAAGGTCGCAGAGAGAGTCCGCAGAAAACGAAGTCTCACAAAACTGACATGTGCAGGTGCGAAAACTCAGTATCATAGGGCCCATTTCCTACAACCAAGGAGACATGCAAAAATGCAAGGAGTTGGATTGAAAAAGAAATAAAAAAAAAAAAAAATAATAATAATAATAATAATAATAAAGTAAAAATAAAAAATAAATAAATAAATAAAATAAATAAATAAATAAAAAAATAAACTAAAATAAAATAAAAAATATAAAAAAATTAATTTTTTAAAAAAATTTATATAATTAATTGAGGGAGAGAAAATCAATTTTTTGATAAGCCTTCCAGGTAACCGATTCATTTTTTGTAATTCTTTATTAATTATTATAATTTCTATGAATATTTTAAAAAATCAGGCTTTAATACTGTTATTTTGTATCTTTAATAGGCTACATTAAAAGACATGACCAGAGCAGAGGCCGATTGATGAATTCAGTGGGTCATGGAAAAATCTCTTTTTCATATGCAATGCGAAATTTACAATATTTTTTGTTTACTAGAAAGAAAGAATTCAGAGGGTCATGGGAAAATCACTTTTTCATATGCAATGCGAAATTTACAATATTTTTTGTTTACTTGAAAGAACCAACTTGGCACATGAAAATTGAGCTAAGTAATTATAGCCGCTAGTAGAAATTAACACTTAGAAACTCTTATTTGTAATAAAGAGCTGAATAAAACTATGTTTTGGAGAAATTATGTTTGATTTTTGGACGACATGCCAGTGGGGCGGAAAAAGATGGGCGTGGCCAGAAGAGGTGGGGTGGTGGTGGCGGCGGTGGTGGTGGTGGGGACAGGGAGGTTGGGGTTGATTAACCAGGGAAATTTTTATCGGCCAGGGCCGATAAAACATATTTGCATGTGAATGATAACTCATTTTCATATGAAAGGTTTCGCACCTAGTCTCGCTTTGATAAAGAGGCTAAAGGCAACTCGGAAATGGCCTATTCAATAAAGGTTGCTTTGGTCATTGGTAACTGGGCATTGGGAAGCTATTGTTTGGCGGTCACTCAAGCGAAGTATTGCATTGTGTCCCGTACGCCCAAATGCCAATTCCCAATTACCAATGACCAACTGCCAAAGCAACCTTTATTGAATTAGGTGTATATTACAATCTTGGTGTATATTTATGTATTAAAATCTTGATGTACATATTGATGTAATCGTTTATTTTTTTAGAAAGAGAAATTTTGCACTGAACTGGTGCTGTTTCGTTTTCTGTTATTGCACGTTTCACGCTAATTCTGTTTTATGTGCATAAGCTCGCAAAACAAAAAAACAACTGTGAGAGCTGGAACTTGCTGTTGTATGATTTTGTGGTTAAATCTCACTTGTCAAGCTCTTCGGGAACGAAGGGGGTAATGCAGTGTTTAACAAGGAGACATTTGCGTTAACGTGTTTTGTCTGGCTGAAACTGTTCACAGTTCACATCAACACCGAAACATGTTTAGAAAAAACATGTTTCAACGAAACACGTTTGCACGTAAACATGTTTGCAATTTCATTGTTCACATTAATTGTTAATTTCAAAACACGTTTTATGCCGTTTTACTAAACAAGCATGTTATACTAAAGCTCGCATAAAATCTTTATAATTACACATGAACTGAAAATAAATAGAGCTCAAACTTGCTGTTGCATCAGTTTGTGGTTAAATTAAATTTCACTTGTCAAACCATTCGGGCTTAAATGCATGCTCCGAAAATTATGGCGTTAATATTGTTTATGGTTTACTTGCTTGCTGTATGACGTGGGTGGTGCGGTGCACATTAACCGTGAACCATCTGACTTGAAAATTTTAAAATGTACCTTGGCGAAGTATAATTAACAATGAATTGTTTCTAGGCAATATCATAACCCCGGCGGAGTACTTCATGTATGAACAGTAGTCTATCCTTACCGGTCTCACCCGCACTCCTACCGGTTATTAAGTTATGGGGAATCTGGCGGCCTCTTTCAGATGAAAAATACAAACCAATGAAATGAATAGTGGGGTGTGGCGGGAGGGGAAAATTATCTGAAAGAGGTACCAAGAAGCGGATTACGGGTAAGCAATAACATACTGACGCCATACCGTAACCTCTTGCGACTTCTATCGAAATCACAACGACCTTCATCTGCCAGTTTCCTTTATAGTCGCTTGGGTGAGACCGCTGAGAATAGGTCCTTAGAAGAGGGTCGTGAAGGGGGGTTCCTAATCCCATTTCCCAGCAAATTGTTTTTTTCAAATCCCAGCTCAAATCCCACAATCCCAGCCTGTGTTGCTCAAATTGAAATCCCATTCCCATTTTTCTATTGTTTTTGTTTCATGAATCCCAGTCCCAGTGCACAAAATCCCATTTCCCAGCCTCTAAAAAAGTCAAATCCCAGCTCCCATTTTACCCCTTCACGACCCTCTTAGAACAAAATTCCAACGAGAAGGCTTGAGACGAGCTATGTTATGGGGACATGTATATTGACATGTTTGGTTCAAAACTGTCCCATATACTAAAACCAAGTATACCTTTGTTATACAAGAAATGCTTAGAGAACACTAAGAGGAAGATATCAGGTGAAGCGGCTCGTGATATTTGGGACAATTTTGAAATATTACTCGAGGTATTTATCCCAAATTATTACCTGTACAAATAAATAAATAAATAAATAAACAAATTTATGTTAATCGATTTTATTACACTTGTATTACAACATCAAAACACAAAATTTTTTTCCAACATTTTCTCTCATGTTTCCTTTCATGCGAGAGAGAACTGATTGTTATTTTCAGAAACTTACAAATACGCTTTACTGCAAGCTCGTCATGTGTATCAGCTGCTAACTCGCAATGAAATGTTCTGTTCCTCTGTTCTTAGCCAGAAATCAATGACACACTACATCAAAACAAACAGTTGGAGTTTCTTTGCTGCTTGTTCTTCATCAGTCATCGATACTTCTGAAGCTGGAACATAGACTCTCTTTCTCCCTCTCCTGTCATTTTGTGCCGTAAATGTGTTTAAAAGACAAAACGAATTCCACGTGTACATAAAATACTTGCCTCGTACAGTTGCTATCTATTTGGTTCAGGGGCGAGGGAAGATTGGGTACGAATGAAGATAGGCGCGCGGGGTGTTATGGTCTTCTTTACCCATAACATCCTGCGCGCCTAGCTTAACTGCAATGATTCGCCCCTTCACCCATTATCAAACAAAAAGCGACTGAATTGGAGTCAGTAACACGAAAATGGTAAAAAATGACTATTGCTTCTACTCTGATTACAAGTATTCTAACCACAAAACTAAACAATATTACAACAGCAGCAGCCAACAAAATAGTCGTTTCGGTGGAAAATCTGTTCAAAATGCCTGAGTTATCTTAAAAATTCGTAAAAGATTAGACTTAAAACAAGATTTTTTTTCTTCAACACAGTGTCACCTCAAGCTTTCGTTACATTGAGAAATGTAACGCCTTTTGTTCTCCAAGGGGAATAAAACTTTAATTCTCGTTACCTTTCTGATTGATAAAGCATTGATATTACAAGGAGAAATTTGATGCTGATCACTATTGAGGCTCAGAGGGTTAAAATTTTCTGTTGCTGAAATATTCATTTAAAGAACCGGAAAACTCAAACTGTATTAGCTTTCACATAGTTTCCTTTAAAAGCGCTAAAATGATATGGAAAAACAGTACAACGCTATTCCAAGCGTTGGGTGCTCCTGTTACAATAATTAACAATTATTCACCGAAGTGGAGGTGGTCAGTGATGGGTATTTACCTCACCGCAAATATTCACCACTGGCCACCGACACTGAGGTAAATAGTTGTTTTAGTGTATACTAAAACAGTGAAATAATATAGCCGATTTCGAAAAATACCATAATAATCTTTTATGTGCAAGCTCAGCCTCACCGGGGTGTAAGTATTCAAGTCTCCTTTTTTTGGAGTGGCACAATGTAATTCAGAGTACGTGTAGGAACGCTAGGACGTAGCATTGTGTGTTCGTATATAAATGTGCACCGTATACAAATTCCCGGGAAATTGAAGCACAGCACTTGCAGTTCGTGCTGAAAACAAAAGAAATTGGAAAAATCAGGCTTCAAGCTGGCATTTTTCGAAGTGGCCTATAGCACGAAAATGATGCTTTTTAACTCATTTATTCCTGTCAACGGTTACAATTTATTTTCGCGCGCAAATTGCTTGGAGATGAATAGCACTTGCTATCCCGAGCTTCAGTAGCCAATCAGAGTGCGCCAACAACGCTATCCACTGTTTTAGTATATACTACCATGTAATATCCCTCTTCTTATTTTATGCGACTTACATAATTAAAGAAACTCTAAACAAAACTATAAATTTATTGACGTTATGTTCAAGTTACGCGTTGAAGTTAATTTGGGTTGTTTTCAACTGTAGTGGTCTCCACTTGTGGTTGAGGCTGTGTCGTAGCAGCTGGTCTGCAAGCCTTGTTGTATGCCTTTCTTATCACCCTCCTGTCAACAAGAAAATGAGAAAAAAGAGAGGTTTTAGAAGTAATATATCAAACACGAGGAAAAGTGATGAATGAATGTTTCATCAGGATTTCCAAACACCGAGAAGTGCGTTGAAAAAACGAGGCACAGAGTCAATTATGGAGACACGTAGTGAAGTTCTAACTTTTGAGTCTGTTGATGAAATCCTATGGTGTGACCATTCAAATGAAACCTCTTCAGCAGTACTTTTGCATGGTACCATTTGTTCTAACTTTTGAGTCTGTTGATGAAATCCTATGGTGTGACCATTCAAATGAAACCTCTTCAGCAGTACTTTTGCATGGTACCATTTGTTCTAACTTTTGAGACTGTTGATGAAATCCTATGGTGTGACCATTCAAATGAAACCTCTTCAGCAGTACTTTTGCATGGTACCATTTGTTCTAACTTTTGAGTCTGTTGATGAAATCCTGTGGTGTGACCATTCAAATGAAACCTCTTCAGCAGTACTTTTGCATGGTACCATTTGTTCTAACTTTTGAGTCTGTTGATGAAATCCTATGGTGTGACCATTCAAATGAAACCTCTTCAGCAGTACTTTTGCATGGTACCATTTGTTCTAACTTTTGAGTCTGTGGATGAAATCCTATGGTGTGACCATTCAAATGAAACCTCTTCAGCAGTACTTTTGCATGGTACCATTTGTTCTAACTTTTGAGTCTGTTGATGAAATACTATGGTGTAACCTCTTCAGCATTGCTTTTGCATGGTACCATTTGTTTTAACTTTTGAGTCTGTGGACGAAATCCTACGGTGTGACCATTCAAATGAAACCTCTTCAACAGAACTTTTGCATGGTACCATTTGTTTTTTAATATTTTACAAAATGAAATTTGGGATTTTTTTTCGAATTTTGATCTTTGGCACTCTTGGGAGTTTAAAGGGTTATCCGACCTCGAGGTGTTTGGATACCTGATGAAACACTCTCTCAAGTGTTTGATATAGTTTTTCAAAGCATTAATAATTCCCGAGAAAATATCACTTATATATTAGACTTACCATTCGTGTCTAGTGTCAGGCGGTGATTTTGGAAACATGGTATTCAATTCACCCACCAGCCCACCGCAGCGATCATAAATGAACATCCCAGTTGATAGTTGTCCCAGGTGTGAAGACACAAGACATGGCTGAACACTTGGCTCCTCAATGAGGTCTTCAGTTTGATTCCATGGCAATGAGAAGAGATTTTGACGAACCACTGTTATGAAGACAATGCCTGGCATTTTGCTATGAAACAAACAAATGAGCTGTCAGATGACATGACCACGTTGTGAATGCGCATGCGTACGTTCATAATCGTTACCACCCACGCGTACCAAAGTGAAAATACGCAGAAATTTCATAAATATTCAAAGTTACACAAATTATATGATCATAAAATTTCACATATATGACTGTTTCATATATTCACATGTATTTATTCACCACCATCGGGTGTAAAACGAACTCTCAATCTTATTAAACTGATAAAAATATGCGAAACTTCACGACGCTTCTCTATGCAATCTTGACTTCATTTTCAAGTGCAAGAATAAAAAATGTAACAATATGCCCCCAATGAAGCGCTCGCTTGTCTGACTAAAAGAAAACAAGAGACTGCTCGGAGCCTTAATTTTCCTAGTTACAAAAGAAAGGCTTGAGGTGATATTTTATTAGTAAGAGAAAACCATAGTTTTTTAATTCCAAATATTTAAAGGGACAACAGTAACTCCCTCTCTAATATAAAGCCCCCCTCTTGAGATCTAAGTTTTTCATAAGCCCCCTCCCCCCTAGGCTCGATTTCCGCCGATCTCTCGAGTCCGGTCTTTGTTCAGCGTGGGCTCATTTTCCCGAACAGCGGCTGGGAATCGAGCCTACCTCCCTCCACACCCCCCCCCCCCCCACCCCCCACCACGAAACCACGGAAGACACAGCCACTTAGAATCGCATTAAATCCTTCATCTTACCATTTCCAACTGACATTTTCATATGGAACAGTTTCATATATCCCCATTTTACACTTTAAATAAGAGCCACCCCCCCCCCCCCCCCCCCCCTTCTTGAAAACCCAAACACAATAAACATGCCCCGGGGGGGGGGGGGGGGGGTTTAATAGAGCGTTTACGGTAAGGCCTTTCAAGAGATATTCCGACGGAACAATCTGTCGGGTGCGCTTGTATATGAAAAAAAAAATCCAGAATATATTAGACACAATTTAATTTACCTCTTCTTGGCTTCGCTTCGCATCTTAGCCATGTTAACAATGGCCTTGTTGCGAAGGCAGGCTTGTCATCAGCTGATCTGTCATTTGTTGATCATTGCCAGGACCACAACGGACCCATCTGTCCGAGCGGCGGACTCTGGGCCCAAGTAAGGCAATTTTTGTCATGGTCAGCGTCAGCTGCGAGCCAAGCTGGTCAGCGGTAATGCAAGAAGTGCGACGACGAGAAATGTCAATATTCCCGTCGCCATAGTGATGGATCTGCAAGATGAAAAGATATCGTAAAACACAGCGCAGTCGAACATCCGCAGTCAACTCTGGTGCAAAAGGAGAAAAAAGAATACAGGGAAGGGTGGGGTGGGGTGGGAAGCCGAGGTGGCCCCCTCCCTTGTCAGTCGCATTTTTGCCCTCTTTACCAGTCTCTCGCCTACCGCTTTACTCATCCTCATTCTTCCTCCTAACACTTTTGTTTATGATTGTAGGTTTAAAATACCAATTTAAAGGGACTCTGTCACCATTTTTAGTGTTACTTTAAAAAGCCAATATACATCTTCATATCAGGAAAAATCCAAAAATAAGGATCCAGGCGTGCGTTTCTGAAAATCACCGAAGACTTTTCGAGCCCGAAAACGATTTTTGAAGTTCAATCTCTTTCACGTCGCGATGAAGTTTTCAGCCCGAAAACCAGAGCAAAGTCAGCTAAAGTTTCTCGTCGATTTAAGATTTTATAGCTTAACTTTCAAAACGAACGAAAACTGAATCTCTGTTGGTAAATAGCCTGCACATAAAATAGCTTGTCGGGCCCGAAAAGTCTTCGGGAGGTTTGAGAAACGCACACCAATTTTGTATAAAACAAGAGGCTCCAAGCAGCCTTTACTCATGCGCATGCGTAAGAAAATTTTATGATATATTTTAAACATGATAAGAAAATGTCCGACATGGAGAAGAGTTACTCCTTTCATTCAGTCATCGTTCCTGCAAACCACGTTGTTTACTGTTGAATGTTGTGGACATGAAGGCTGTACCACAATGAAGCCAGAGATTTTTCGAAGTCTTATATATACCAAACGTGTAGGGTTGTAGGAGATTCTGTCGTGACACCTAAGTAACACTCTTTTACCGGAAGTGACAATAGCCGGAAGTCACTAAACAGGAAGTGTAAATGGCAAAAACGTCAACCGGAAGTGCACAATTTAAAATATGCGTGCATAAATTTGCATGCAAAATCGTGACAAAAAATAAAAATAATAATAAAAACAAGAAAAACGGAGCAGAAACCTTACCTCATGCCGCTTCGCGCATGAGTAATTATTCTACTAGTGCTCAAAGAGTAAAAATAAGTGTCTTGGGCTGCATATGGACAGGATGGAAATGGATTGCAACTTGAAGAAATTGGGCTAATTGTTTCAAGTTAATCGTTTCTGTCTTGAAAAACTCACTAAAACTCTGATTATGGTCTATTTAATAACGTCCTCTCAGTATAAAACGTTTAAATGCAGAGGACCACTCAACAACCACTCAACTCACCCAAGGTGTAGATAAACGTTTGAAATGCAAGGCTAGTACAACGGAAATTAATGTTCTACAAGCATTTTCTGTACGACTGTACTGACCCAAAAAACCCAAAATCACCATGACATCTCCTAAAAAGAGTCAGGATTTTAAAATAATTCGCTTCTGAAAATTGCACTATTTTGTAATTACATAACGACCTTTCTACTACTTTTTTATAGAACGATCGTTAAAGTGACACGAGAGGTAAGCAAGGTTAAATAACAATACTGGCGTGGCGAAAAAGTCACGTGACAATTCTAGAGAAGAATAAGATGTAATAAGAGAAGCGCGCCTGTTAGCGCGAAGTCGCGACACACACGCGATTTACACGCGTGTATGTAGCATCATTGCCATCCACAAGGTCTGCAAGGTCATGGTTAGACGTTTTCGTGAGCGAGTGAAACAGAAGATGGGAAAACGTCTGCTCTCGCGGGCTAATTTTTCACAGTGTGTTGTTTTAATGCTTAAAACAATAAACAAGACGAGGAAAGGGCAACCATGAGGTCTCAAATTTCCATAACCAGAATTCTAGCTCAGGAAATATCCGGTTTTTCAGCTCTGCCGGGGCTGAAAAAAGAGTGGAGAAAACTGGATATAAATCTTGCAGGTTTAACATCAGTGTAACATGATTCACAACAGACTGAAAATCATCAACATGCGTATCAGAGCTATCAAGTTGCTTCTCTCAAAGGAGGCATTGTATCAGGATTTTTCCGGGGGAGAGCAAGAAAAAGAAGAAGAAAACCTGTCTGCTCTTATCTGTTTATCTTCAACAATACATTGTCTATGTTGCTTTGACAGCAAACTTCCGGTTTTATCTCATACTTGCGTACATGGCGTAAACAATAACGTAGTCAAATTTCTAACCCTGTTCCAGTGCGTTAACAGTTGCTCATATGATGAAGAGGTTCTTCCGAAGTGAGGGAAGCTTAGTGGATGAAGGTGCGAGTGGGAGACGGGGGAACTATCCTCTTGCCTGAGCGAGGGACTTCTCAAATTTTGTTGCTAGAGATGTCTTATTTTGAGGCAACTTTCTGATCGGACGCCGAAAATTTTTACCCTGCTGCGCTTCAGACCAAATCATTCATTCTCCGGAAATCATCCATAAATCCATTGTTTCAGGGGCCGCATGGCATACAGCTGTTTCGAGAAAGGTTGTCGGAAAAAAAGCGTAAAAGTGCACGCGACAATCTAAAAACTCGTTTATCCCAATGGCCCGCGATCTAAGATCGTCCCTGTACGAACGAGGCATCGCGGGTTTCATGTATTTATTTGTCTTATTAAAATTCATTGATCATGTCCCATATTATTTTTCGGGATTGTCGCGTGCACTTTTGCGCTTTTCTCCGTCAACTTGTATAAGCCGACCTACAAAGGCGAGTTCCCCCTCCCCCTGGATCAGTGATCCACATACAGTACGCAAATCAAATATGTTAGATCTCCTAGGGTTTGAGCCATTTACAAACCCATATCAGAATGTTTCAAGCAAAATCTCGCCTAAGTATTCCTTAAGACCCTTTTGCTTTGGTTTCAATGGAAAATTCAGTGACGTTTCTCCGAAGGAAAGAAGCCTTTTTGTAGAGAACGTAACGTGACGTGTTAAACATGGTTCTAAGTTCTTATTTCTTAAACCATTTCGTCGCGGAGAGTTGGACAGAGCGAGTTTCGAGAAATTAATGTATATTATGTTTTATTTCTTTGCGAAATGCACCGAAAGTGGCACAAAAACGGCTCAGGATTTCAACACAATTAATTTGCAGGCCTGAGGACAATTTGCGGTTAGGAATTCTCCAAAGAAACAAAAGCGATTATGTTTCGTCGACGTATGTAAACGAAAGCCCAGTTTTTGCACAATTTAAAATTGAAGAATGAAGTTATTACGTTTAAATTCAAGTCAAACTGTAACTTAAAAATTGGAGTTTCTACTTACCTGGCTTACGGCTTAAAGCGGCTCTTAAGCTTGTTTCCTCCCTGTCCTTCAGCAACGCACTCCGAAAACACGAAACTTACGCGTTCCTTTGCGAAAGAGTCTGCAGCTCACAGTTGGGGTCAGTGATATATTATGCTCTGGTTCTTGTTACAACACAGGCAGCCCAAGCTCACTATCAGATAACTAGGACGTGACCCCACAGGTATGCCAAGCTCAAGTGATGTTTACAGGAAACTGTTGCGTAATAGCGAATTTATAAGGATTTGTATGGGGAAAATTCACTTCGAATTTGAGCGTAAAATTAGGAACGATATTTGAATAAAACTGGCTCACCTGAACTTATTTGTGTGTTTACTTGTGTCTTGAGTGGTTTGGGGGTCGATTCGAAGCGATTCCAGCGAGTTTTAGTTCAACTGTCTCTTCCTCCCTAAAAGAGGAGGAAGAGACAGTTGAACTCAGAGGTGATTTGCTTTCTCTCCATATATCCTTTCTATATAGAGAGAAAGCAATGGAACTAAAACTCACTGGAAACGCTCTAAATCGCCCCAAAAACCACACAGAAGACAAGGAAACATACAAGCGAAGTAAGGTAGGCAATTTTTATTGAAATCTTGATCGTATTTTTTAACTCCTAGAAGAGACCGTTTTTCCTCATACAAATCCTTATAATTTCGCTCGTCACGGTTACTGTGACACATATAGCTTGGGCAACCTGTGAACGTAGTAGCGACTGCGGCCAAACCATCCCGCTCACTTAGTCAAATTTCATACTACGGCTGAACATCAACGACAGACGCCGTAGTGCTTTAAGTCCCTAAAGATAAGGCAGAACACTGATTTCCGGAGTGCCCGCAACCTCGTTCCCAGGGTCTCTCATCTTCCCGCCCCCTCTCGCTCCAGGGGGCGGGAAGATGAGAGTACCCTGGGAACGAGGTTGAAGTGCCCGCCGCTCGAAGCGAGTAAATCCACCGAAATTAAGGTGATTCCCTGGTTTGCACTGCGCATCCCTACTGCGCATAAACATTGCGACATCAGATTGAAAAAAATGGCGGCTTTTGTGAGGAAAGCCGGCCTTTCCCACGATAGAAAAGGACTCTGTGAGCGCTAGCGCAAAATCGAGCACGGTGACCCCCATTTTATACTGCATAAATTCAATCAGGACAGTGTTCCCAACGCAAATTTAAAAAGTGAGCAAAAATCTATGATCAGATTTTGCACAGTTTATAGAAATCCTACGAAGAAAGCCATTTTGGGTAGAGGACCGCACACCAAGCAACCGTCTACTGTTCGAGTGTTCAGTAAATTTGAAGCTTTTTGGACACGTTTTCTATGATACAGACGATTATACATATGTATAAAGTCAACTTATACGCGAAATATCAATATGCAGTGGAAATATTGAGCATATTAGTTTCACGCGCGCGGTTATTGCCTGAAAATGCCTTTAAACACTGTATTCGTCAGCAGTATACCACTAAAACGAGCACGGTGACCCCTCATTTTTGTTTCAATTTTGGAACCTTCATGACTTGTTCAATATTTGTGCCAAGTTTCATTACAAATCTATGACAGATTCTTTTTCCAGGGAATTACCTTAACCATGATACCACAATTCCTCCATAGAAACATTGAAAGAGACATCAAGAGTATAAATCATCAAGAGTATAAATACATGTTTGAAAATTATGCTGAGCAGAATGGTTCAACCGTTCTCAACAAACATATGCGTTGCTACTGAAAGGTAGCAACTAGCAAACGCAAACCCGGCACTAACCGATGAGGTTCGAGAGGAGAACCGAAACCATGGTCTTGCCACAGGTTTCCCAAGCTCAAAATTCGTCTTTTTGATGTGTTTTTGAGAGCCCTCTGGCTCATGGCTCGTGTACGATAGCCTGAGGTCATGCCCTCTCCCTATTATCCCTAATGTCTGTTACGGGAAGAGGGCATGATACATTTTTTTGTCATATCACATGTAAAAAAGCCAGAATCTGGACTTTTTTCTGATTGGTCGTAAAACAAAAGAACCGATGAGCTGCATTCTGATTGGTTACCTGGGTTAGAATTGTGACTTCCGGTCTGAAGCATGCATGTGCCCAAAATACCAGTTTATCATTGCGGCCGTCGCGTTGAATGTTGAAAGTGAATTATCATCAGCTTCGAATTTGTCCCTTCGAGATTTTATTCGCAATTGAAGGACAAGCAGAAAGAATGTATTAGATGAATTATTTGTTTGCGAGAAGACGCTCTCGCTCTGACCAGCCTGGTAGAACTTAAATAATTCAAAGAGTGTTTTTGTTTTGCCTAAAATATTCTGTTTCTTATGACCTTGGAGTCTATCTGCTTGAGGAAATTATGGTGGAGCCGTTTTGTTGTAATGTCAGTTACTTATCCATGCGAGCTTAAACGGTCTTCAGTTCGACGAAGAAATTCTCTGACAATTTCGTGAGCTTCCGCCGCTCTTGATCAAATTTGATGAAATAATTCTTTTAGCTGTTCCACAGCTCTTTCCACAGTGCACCTTCGGTTAAGATGGTTTTGCAAAAGTAGCTGTGCTTGTCCAATAATTTCGTTAGCGACATCTCAACTTGCCACTTTTTACTGATCGGAAAACCAAACATTTTCACTAGGAGCGCTTACCATTTGTATGGAAAAACCGGTAATTCCGGGGAGAATTCAAATGGAATGGTTCATCCCGGTGGATTTTTTTCGGAATAAAGGTAATACCTTTCAAGGTATTTCCTTTTTCTCGCTTTTACCGAAACGACCGGAATTTTCTGTACCATTTGTTCGCATCACTAGTACCAGGCTTCTTCGAGAAATAAGAAGCTCGAAGATGGCGGATCACTTTGAAGAAGGAAATTTACTCCGAGTTTGTTCGTGTGAAAATTGCTACTTAACAATTAGACCCGTAGCCCGAAAGGGCTACGGGTCAATAGCCCATGAGGCGAAGAGGGCGAAGGGTCTAATTGTTTTAGTATCACCCAACTAGTCGGACAGAAAAAGGCAATAATAAAAAAAAGCAATTGCAAGTTGAAGAAATATTTATTTGGGAATAAAACGAAAAATAAAACCGGCGAATTTCGCTACTCGATGATTATTACTATTAGACCCCTAGTAGCGTAGCCAATCAAAATGCAGGATTTGCATTAGTCCACTAGTTGGGTGATACTAATTTTCATCAGCTATATTGACAGATTTCCTACAGCATGACTACGAAGTTACAGGTGGACGAACATTTTTGACTGCCGGTAGTTGTTTTACTTTAACTTTTACGATTCGTGCTTGCTGCATGCTTGTCATGGGATAGCGATTCGCAAAATTGAAGTAGTCGTAGGTAGCAAAGAATCAGCTGGAGATGAAAATGTTTGTAACACCATGCCACCATGTGAAAGTTAAGAAAATACACGCTTTCAAGTTCAGGGGGCCGTTTCTCGAAAGACCCGGTAATTATCGGTAATTACCGGTAATTACATTTCATTAGGGACTTTCATACACAACCCATCGCCTTCAAAAGAGGCGGATAAAGATGAGATTTGGTGGAAGTCAATCAAAGAAAAGCTCCTCCTGATTAAACTGAATAGTGACAAGATTTGAAAGTAACAAGCTTAAGCCCAGTAACTGTGAAAAAAAACTTATCTCTTAATTTTAACGGGCTTCGACGTCAATTTAATAATATCTTTTACCTTCTTTTGGCGGGTAAAGTTTTCGATGATCTTCTGCCTCTGTTGTCTAGTCCTGTCACAATTCAAAATATTTTCAAAGGCTTTTCTTTGATTGACATGAAATTTGTATGCCAGAAGTGCTGAAAACTGTATATGTATTTCAGTAATAGGTCTGAAAATGGATGGGTTGGATATTGAATGTGCGTTTCAACAACCGGGCCGCACATCCCTACTAAAATATTTTAGGAAATTCCCTGGTGTGAAAAGTTCACAACTTCGAAATTGTTTCCTTTACCGTGGCTAGAAAGCAAACGTTATAAAGCCAGTTAGCACAGTAGCTCATCACATTATACCGCCATTAAATTCTGGTGTTTAATACCATAAAATGGCTAGCTCTACAATTGCCTATTTCCCTTTAGTTAGGACTAGCAGGTAGCAAAGCGAGTTCTACTGTACAAAGATGTGAAATTAAATATTGTATGGACTCGCTTAAGATTATGTATAATACATAGATATCGCCTTCAAAATAACAACGCAAAAAGAACTTGTTGACTTTAAAATTCGCCGATTATTGTGAAAAAACCGGCTAAGCTCGACAAGGCAGTGTAAGTAGTAGATAAAAGATGAGCGGGAGCCGAAGGCGAGTCATTGTAAAGCCCATACAGATAGGACGCGAATATTTTATCGTACTTGTGAAATGAAACAATGGGCGCTTTTCATTCGGCAGAAATTTCCGGTTCGAGTTTTCGGAATTTTCGGTGGTCGAATGGAACGGACGGAACGGGTTTTATAGAACACTTGGAAATCGCGTGCTCTATTCCAAGGGCATACCGGGCCGAAGTGACATTAAAATAGCGAACTTTTTAAATGTTTTCGCGGCTTTAGAACAAGATGATTTCGAAACATTGCTTGTATAAGCAGGCAATTCTGCTTCTATTAATAATACTAGTCGTTGCTATAGACAAGTCTGGAGAATAATAATAATAACAATATTTTGAACATAACCTCTCTGCCACGAGTATCCTTTCAAAAAGGCGGGAACAAAACCGACGAGTAAACCAGACAAAGCTAAACACAGTTGATCTTACCGTTGCCAGTTGCAGATTCAAAGCACGAGTGATGCAATAATAATTGGAGATCGGTACAGAAATACCCACCTGATAAAAGACTGTTCGGTCGCCATCTTTCCCGGGTCGTGCACTATAAGCTTACGTAATACATTATGAGGGCCGAGACAAATTACGAATGGAACACAATAATTTTGTTAATTCCGGAATTTCCATCAAAGGTCAACCTCAAAACATATTCCTAAAATTTCGGAATTTTCTCCCGAAATTTTTCTGTTCCATTGGATTTCCGACCAAAATTTTCGGAAATTTTGACCGAATGGAAAGCGCCCAATGAGTAGAGATCTGTATGAAAAGTTAATGAATACTAATTTGTTGCCATCACCACGTGCGATTTGGTAGAGAACTGGCGTTTGCGCTAGTTTTTCTATCTATTTGCTGCTACACCGTGCTGACGAGACCCAACCAAAAATGACAGAACAGATCATCTGTCAAAATCGGTTTTTTTCCTATCCCGATCGCATATTGGTCGGGATTCGGGATTTTCAAGTCACATCGGGGTAATCCCGATGAAATCGGGATGGTTGGACAGTCTGGAAAAGAAATGAATGCATTATGTACGAAAAATTCAAGGTTTATTTTGATGTTCTGCATGTTCAATTTCTAATGTCAGTAGACGGTCACCCACATAAAGTATGACAACAATGATGTAAAACTGATTTTTTATAATGGTTTGAGGTTAAAGTTTTCATGTGATCTGTTAGAAGATGTCATGTAATTTAAAAGAAATTAGATAACAGAAATATTAAGACACAGTGAACTCCTGTTTTTGAGACAACATTGGTTTATTAAATAAAAGAACATAGCTTGGATGTAAAGACTGCACTCAGCTTTGCTACCCTACTGGCAGGGATTTGCACCAACCAACCAACCCATCGAAAGATGTCTATGATTTGTAGGAATTTTTTTTCGCGCACAATCCATGCATGTTAATTTTTTCCTCAGAGTTTACCATGCATGAACTTTTTTCCCTTGCTTGGGCGGCTGCAGGGAATTTTTTTTAAATCGATATCTTCTACCCCCCCCCCCCCCCGCCCCCCCGCCCCCGCTCAAAAATCAAATGGTTCGCCCCTTATTGTACTGATCCGGGTCTTGCTGATATTTTACTTTTAAGAACGTCGCTAGCTGCCCTCCATTTGGCTGTGGCTGGTGGAATATCCACGGAATCAAGATTACAAGGAAAAACGTAGACTTTTCTGACTTGCTTTGAGTTTCTGGACTAGTCTTGGATACCTTGATAATCGATTTATCCCGATTGTTAGTTCTTGTTTTGAACCAGATGTAGCCGGGCTACGATATCTGCCAGCCACTTTACGCAATCTTCCTTGTTAAATTCTACACCTTTCTCCATATTTCTTGAATTTCTTTCTCACCAGGGGCCCGTTTCTCGAAACTCCCGGTAACTTTTCGGGCCCGAAGCCAAATATTGAAATCAAAATCTAAAGAATAAAAGCGCAGGTCCTAGCGAACAAACCAGTCCATTTTGTTTTGCTAACTGATAGTTTTATCGTATTATCTGCAAAACTTTAGATGCTAGGCATTTCCTCAAATGTTACAGCTGTATTTATATTTAGTTATTCGTCCTATTGTTTTAGTAATTTTAGTTTAGCTAGATATATATTATATTTTCTTGTAACAAAAATGTCATGGAAATGTGAAAATAAAGTATTGTATTATGTACTTATTGACTAAGTGGGAGGGCCGGATGGGAAAATATTTGGCTCGAGGTCATGGCGTACGGACCGAGCGCAGTGAGGTCCGTGCGCCATGACCGAGAGCCAAATATTTTCCCATCCGGCCCGACCTAACTTAGTCAATAAGCATTTTATCATATGACCAAATTGGAGACAAAATTACTTGAAATTTTAACGCGCGAGGCCGTCCGCTTTTGTAGTAGGGCCGTACGCCTTTTTCCGGCCCCGCTCGCGCAAATGCGTACGGCCCTCATACGGGACTTTCATCAATGGTTTTGCAAAGAAAAGGTTCGCAAGGCCGTACGGGTCATATGATATGATATTGTATTGTATTGTATTGTATTGTATTGTATTGTATTGTATTGTATTGTATTGTATTGTATTGTATTGTATTGTATTGTATTGTATTGTATTGTATTGTATTGTATTGTATTGTATTGTATTGTATTGTATTGTATTGTATTGTATTGTATTGTATTGTATTGTATTGTATTGTATTGTATTGTATTGTATTGTATTGTATTGTATTGTATTGTATTGTATTGTATTGTATTGTATTGTATTGTATTGTATTGTATTGTATTGTATTGTATTGTATTGTATTGTATTGTATTGTATTGTATTGTATTGTATTGTATTGTATTGTATTGTATTGTATTGTATTGTATTGTATTGTATTGTATTGTATTGTATTGTATTGTATTGTATTGTATTGTATTGTATTGTATTGTATTGTATTGTATTGTATTGTATTGTATTGTATTGTATTGTATTGTATTGTATTGTATTGTATTGTATTGTATTGTATTGTATTGTATTGTATTGTATTGTATTGTATTGTATTGTATTGTATTGTATTGTATTGTATTGTATTGTATTGTATTGTATTGTATTGTATTGTATTGTATTGTATTGTATTGTATTGTATTGTATTTGAAACCTCGATCTTCAATGAAAATAAAACAGCTTTCCGGGCCCGGTAATTACCGGGTCTTTCGAGAAACGGCCCCCTGAACTTGAAAGCGTGTATTTTCTTAACTTTCACATGGTGGCATGGTGTTACAAACATTTTCATCTGAATTTTTAGATGAAAATGTTTGTAAAACTATGTCACCTTCCGAAGGACCGCCATGTTATTGAATTTTCCCGCGAAATTTTGTCCCTACAAGCCGCTAAACTAGTACCCAGACTTCCCGGTATGAAAGTCCCTAATAAAGTCTGAAGGTCGCGTTTCTTGTATGCTGAGCACAATGGTTGATAACAACTGAAACGCGAAACTAGATGCATGCTATTAAAAGGGTATGCATTCTATATCTAGGTTTTTATTGACACGTGTAATAGACATGTTAATTACTAGTTTTACCACAATAGAAATCAAAACCAACCAATAAAACGCTAGCCTGCGAACGCCCCTAGCGGCCGGGAGCGATAAGAGGCGGCTGTATTCGCAGGTTAATAAAACGCCGGCAAACCCTGAAGATAGCGTAGTTGAAAGCGCCTTCTTCGGTGTCTTCCCGCAAAAAACTGCTGGATTGTTATATTTATGGAGGACTGTCGAATGATAAGTAGGAGAATCACTGAAATTAAGCTTACAAGATCTCGATTCGTGTCATCCATGTCGATCTGTACGTTTCCCGCCAAACTGCAGGGTCAGTGAACTCGTATCTAATTATAATTTAGCCTGAGGAGTCTTTTACTGTGTAACCGCATCCCCAAGGGTAAGATGAAACCTGAGATAAACCGAACCCAAGCCATTAACCCTCCGGAAGGCCCCAAACCCAAGGTGTGTGTAACCACGGCTAAAAAAGAAAAAGCATTTGTGTGGAAGCCACAAGTTTTATTGGTTATATACACCTGTGTTCTTGGTCCGAATACATTACATTTTAGTTTATCGTGTTTTAGTAGCAACAATTCTTTAACCTTAATAACAAGTTTATGACTTTTATCATAGATCTGGAATAGCTAATATTTAAACAATCTTGTCGCGCTGGGCATTGCGTTTGAACACAGTGTGCTTGTCGCAGATACTTATCCGATCCGTGGCGGAGAACAAGGAGATGGAAGGACAAGCGCGGCTTTTCCCTTTACGCCGTGTATGAAATCGGTCCACTTGTAGACGTCTCCCGTACCATACAAGCAAGATGTTGAATACGAGCTGATCACACTGGGTGAGAGAACGTAAGACCACACGTTGACGTTGGCCAAGGTTCCTTGGAAGCACTGGTTGGCGTCGAATCTAGATGCAACTCCATCCTGTTCTTGTCCCAACACCAGTGATCCTCCCGCCTTGATAGTATAGCCCCTCTTGAAGTTTATGCTATGGTGATGTAGCACTCCATCTTTATAGAACTTCCACGCGCCATCACTGTTTCTCCAAGACACGCAGATGTGATGCCATTGGCCATCATTAGCTGATATCCCTGCTCTCCTGTAAAAGAAAAAAATTTGTGTCAAGAACAATATATAATTAGTCAGTCTCACTCACTCACTCACTCACTCAATCAATCAATCAATACGTCAGTCAATCAGTCAGTCGATCGGTCTGATAGCCAGTTTGTTAGTCAGTCAGTCGGTCAATCAGTTAGTTAGCTAGTACATCAGTCGGGTAGTTATTTAGTTAGTCTCTCAGTTAGTTAAAATAGCGGAGCTCAGCGGGCCGAAGGCCCGCGCGGAGCACCATACTCATAGAACCGAAGAGAGATACTAATGACCGAGTTACGAGTTGAGTCGAGTTTGAGCTAAGTTTGAGTTATTTTTACTTTCATTTTTTTAACTTAAAAGTGGTTAATGGAGGATCTAGATCTTTTCTACGGAAAATAGACCGTCTGTTCTCTCTTCACGGGTGAAAAAGTATTAATTTGCCAAGCGGGAAGCGTTGGATTGTCCTCATTTCACAGCCACAACAATTGTTTACTCCCTGTAACTGGTTTTTCACTCATGCTCCTGTTGAATGCGCGAATAACGAATTTGAAGTTCCCAGCTGGCTAACTTATAATATATCTTCTATAGAGTGTTTTCACGTGACGTCACGGCGGCCATATTGGTGTCCCAAAACAAAGAAATGGCGGCCATATTGGTGTCCCAAACGAATCCTATGGGACTTAAGCTCTATTCTTATTCAAACATTTGCTATTGTTTTAGCACTCCAATATGGCCGCCCGTCACATGAGTGAAAACACTCTATACACGATGGGTAGCTTCTTAAGATAAAGTAATAAAATAATTCAGAAGCCAAAATATTTAATCACACCTCACGTCCAACAGAATATCCTTCGTTGGCCTCCTTTGGCTGGCTAAGCATTGCTAGACAGGGAAGCAAATACGCCGAGTTCTTTTGCACAAGCTCAGAAAATTCATCAACTACAAAACTAAATTCATAGTTTGAATCGCTTGACGTTTCCTTTGAAGGTTTTCTCCTTCCAGAAGCCTAAGGAAAGCGTTTGAAAATTTGCCAATATGTGGATGACTCCACATGTTTTGTAAAGGACATTTTTTCTTTAGACAAATTGTTTACCTTACTTCACAAATACGACACAGGTACAGGGACTAAATTAAATGTGCAAAGACAGAAGCCATGAGGTTAGGAGCTTGGTGCTCACGTCCGGACATTCCTTATGACCTGACGTGGGTGTCAAGAATGCGAATCTTGGATGTCTAGTTTAGCAATGGTACTGCAAATGTGGAACCGGATAACTGGTTACCACGCCTTTCCAAGCTAGATTAAAATTTGAACCTGTGGAATGGTGTGGGGCGTTTTCAGAGAGCTCCGCTGTTGGGCTAAGCCAATCTATATATATTTTAGTTTGATAGTTAGTTAGTTAGTTAGTTAGTTAGTTAGTTAGCTAGTTAGTTAGTTAGTTAGTTAGTTAGTTAGTTAATTACAGGGGCACCCAACGAACAATCTTTGATAAAATGTATTATTTTACTCAAATAAATTAAAATAAATGATATAAAAGCATTTCCAGGTGTTCTTCTACGTTGCTGGGAAAAATATATCTGTTCCTTTTTCCCAGCATAAGACATAGGGAAATTCCCAGCCAGCTGGATAAAAAAATGTCTGTTTCCCAGCCAGCAATTAAAAAAAATGAATAAATGAAAAAAACAATAAAATAAGTTACCGAAAGGGGCTTGGGAACTATTGAAACATTAATGGAAAACTATTTGAAGCTTTTTGTTTATTGTTTTGTACATTTACTGCCGTATTGAACTTAACCTGTTCGGGTATCTCTAAGTACTACTTAAATTTGTTACTATGAAGCTGAACCGGCTTTTAAGCCCCAAAGTGTCTTCCGATTTTCTTCGATCCAGTCTCTTTTCGATCTGCTCAAGTTGGCCAGTACAGTTTGTTCTTGCGACTCCTTTTTCAAGTCAGCCAGCGCAAAAATGGTAATTAAAAAAATATGTACAGAATATTTTGCCAGCCAGCAAGAATTCCGCTGGGGAACAGATAAAGAAAGGAACAGATTCGTTGGGTGCCCCTGTAGTTAGTTGGTTGGTTGGTTGGTTGGTTGGTTGGTTAGTTGGTTAGTTAGTTAGTTAGTTGGTTAGTTAGTTGGTTAGTTAGTTGGTTAGTTGGTTGGTTAGATCGCGTTTATTTGTAAATTATAACTCACCTGGATTCACCTCCAATCAACAGGAGAAAGTTCTTGTAGTTATCCACAAGCAATTCATTATCCTGGCCTGGGACAGCATAACTGAATACTGCTCCATTATTGGTACCAGATGATTGCATCCAGAAACACACGGTGAACTGCGTCAAACTGCGCATGCCCCAGATGTTGGCGTAATCACTGACTCCTCTGTTTGGGAAATGAAGAGCATAATCTAAACAAGAAATTAAAAACGCCATCATGTGTGTTCATGTTACTGAAGACTGCAAATTATTTTATGGGAACTGAGTTATCGCGGTTTTCGAACGTCAAATTATACTCTCAAAGTTTTCAATTTCGTGTTTCCAAACATTGAAAGCGCTAAAATTGTTTCGGATGTTTCTACAGTCATCTTGTCATGATTCACAATTTTATTGTACATTTTAAATAGCTTACATGAACTGTAGATCAATTGTTAATTAATATGCAACATCCTAAACATGTCTTTTTAACTTAAAAATGTCATATTCTTTCTCAAAGAATTCCCTTTTTTTCAATTTCAACGTTGTTGTTTTCTGGTAGAGTAGTCAAGAAATGGTAAAACTAAAACCCAAAAGGAAATATGTTGTTCCGCGTTAAGTTTTGGATGCATGTAGAATTTAGTTTTAATTGCAAACCTAATAAAGAGTTCAGTGATAACGGACTTACTGTTTGACAGGTAACCGCGGACATATCCAGTGCAGTAAAGGCCAAACACAAGCGAAGCAAATAGCATGGACATGGTTTAATCCTGTAAATCAAAGAGCACAAAATCGTGAATGATTTAAAATTAGACTTGCCAAAAACGCGTTTAATATAAATTGCTTGGAGTAAATAAATACACATGCGATTACAAATGAGAAAGAGATTTTCTCAAACTCATTAATAATTCATGACGAGAACACAAAGGAAATCACTACCGTGAAGGAGGTTTTGAAATCGTTTCTTAATTTGCATAGATTTTGGCGATTTTATTCCTTCGTTTTCTCCGCATTTAACGATCAGTTTGAGAAGCTATATCAAACACTCGAAACAGTGTTTCATCAGATTTCCAAACACCTTGAAGTGGTTTAAAAAAACTCGGCTGCGCCTCGTTTTTCCAATCCACTTCTCGGTGTTTGGAAATCTGATGAAACACTGTTCCTCGTGTTTGATATATTACTTTTTCCTTTCAATGCGCAACGAACGTTTTCGATTTTTTATTCCGTACATTGCCGAAGATTTTCGAAGATGTGCGAAGATTTCCGAGCTGAGCTAAAATGAATCAATATACTTACGAGAAGTCCAAGGACTACTGCAAAGCTGATACAACGAGTAAATATATTTGAAACAATATTTCGGCTGGCCAGACCAGCCCTCTTCAGGTTATAAGATATTACTAAATTACAAAATGAAAATACAACATTATTTAAAGGAGAATGTCGCAATACATATTAAAAAAAGGGGGGGGGGGGGAACGGAAATGACCTATAAGCTAATAAAAACTAAAGATAAGGCTAGTATACGTAAACTACAATTTATCACGTCTGTTCAACCCACGTGGTTCTAGTGTTTTCGTTCTATCTATCTTTCCCTATCTTTTCTACAGGGTTAAAAGTGGTCGCGGTCGCCTTGGAGAGATGGTCGATTACGAGAGGTTTCAACAATATAGTTGTTGTGGTGCAAATTTTATTTTCCTTTGTTTTGGGGTACATGTATGATAATGTATGATAACGAGTCTTAAACAAAGGAAAATAAAATTTGCACCAAGGATAAAATTGCACCACCACATAGTGATTTAACTGGAAGAAATTTGGTATTTTGGAAAAGTGGTCGCTTAGGAGAGGTCAGGTCGCTTACAAGAAGTGGCCGCACATGGAGTAAAACGCCCTCTGCTTGCCTTAGCTTTCTCCTTACATATACAGCGCCGGATCAAGTTATTATTTAAGCTATACTTATACATTTTATTCCGGCTACACTCCCTTACGCCTTCCTATAATTTCGTCTGTGTTTTACTATCGATTGCATTCACGGATGAAAGCCACTTATAGCGTGACTTTTGAACGCACCACTCAAAATAACGTGACTTAGCGTGAGCCAGATTATGTCATGCCTTCACAACAAAAGGGATTTCTGAGAATTACCGAAGTAATGTTGATGTTTATGTTTATGTTCCCACAAATTTGAATAACATAATAAGTAAATATTACAATTTACATGGTAGTCGGAAGGAAGACTAAAGAAACCCTAAACGGGCCTGTACAAAGTAGTCCCCCTTTGATACAAATTGCATTATTCGAAGCTAAATTAATCAGGATATCAGGTCTGGTGTACAAATAACAGTTATAATTAAAAGTGCAGATAAAATTATGCAAGTTAACGCTCATATCATAATCACTATAAAGTAAGGAATTGCTTCATTTTTTTTTCAAAGCATGCATAGACAAAGAACGTTTTATTCCTAGAAGAGTTCTGTTCATACATCAACTATCTTTAAGTTACTTCTTAAAGTGCTACTGCGATCAAATTTTTGTTTTTCATTTTTTTACATCTTCGTGTACAATTAGACTTTCTTGCCAAATTACAATCCATTACGAACATCAGAAGTCATTTTATTGCTGCCCGCACAGGGCAGCCATCCTAATTCTGTTCTGATACTCGACCTTGCAATTACTGATGGAAAGGCAGGTAGATGGATGTTTGTTAGCAGTACCCAGTCCCCTCCGCGTGAATGTAATTGGGGAGGGGGGTATTTCTATTGTTGATATGAAGTACCCGTCCGTCTGCGTGAATGTAAGCACTTTTGTTTCGTTGTGGAGGTCAGGGATGTGAAGTACCCGTCCGTCTGCGTGCGTGAATGTAAGCACTTCTGTTTCGTTGTGGAGTCAGTTACAGTTGTTATGTAAATAATGGCTGCGGACCGCGGTAGCAGTCTTGATTTATGTCGTTGAAAATGGGCCGGGTATTCTGTTGAGAGTAATCTAATAGATATTTGAATAAAACTTTAAACTGAGAGAATTTGCTGCCCTTTTTCCTGTGTTTGTTATTTCAAGAATTGGTCTGGAAAGCAATTTTTTGTAAACAAAACCAGATTTGCATTTCGCAGCTCAAATTTCCCTGACATCGCAACTAAAAGTGATCCAAAATGTCTGCGTAAATTTTCATATACACTTATTATTCTAGACTGGGAGATATTGTTTTTATAAGTGTATGTTCGCTCTTCTGCTTATTCTTGTGCGCATTGCCAGGTTTATTATCGTTCCTCGATTCGCGTTGATTTGTTTAAAAACTGAGAAATCGCGCAGGAGTGAATGGGTTAATTGAGGCTTCCAAATGTGGCAGCACTTCACTTCCAATATGAAACCACTAGTTTTAACATTTATGTCCGAGAATTTACGGGCTCCATGATCCATTAATCAACCTTGTTCCAAGGCTTGGTTGCGAATGGGATAGCCTGCATGACAGGCGCTTTATGAGCCAAGCGGGGCGAGCGGAGCATTTCGCGCGAAGCGCGACACGAGCGCGAAAATCCCGAAAAACATACCCTGGCTGGCCGCACGTCCCCATTAAGCCCTTATAAGCCCTTATAATTTAAAATTGAAGAATGAAGTTATTACGTTTAAATTCAAATCAAACTGTAACTTAAAAATTGTAGTTTCTACTTACGGCTTAAAGCGGCTCTTAAGCTTGTTTCCTCCCTAGCAAAGCACTCCGAAAACACGAAACTTACGTGTTCCTTTGCGAAAGAATCTGCAGTGGCTCACAGTATCAGAGCATAATACAGAGCATAATATGATTCTGGTAACAACAATAGTGAAATCGGATCGATCTGGCCCGGACACGCCCACAGCTTAACATTCCACAAAAAGAAAAACAAAACATGTTTCGTCGACGTATTGTAAACGAAAGCCCCGTTTTTGCACAATTTAAAATTGAAGAATGAAGTTATTACGTTCAAATTCAAAACAAACTGTAACTTAAAAATTGTAGTTTCTACTTACGGCTTAAAGCGGCTCTTAAGCTTGTTTCCTCCCTAGCAAAGCACTCCGAGAACACGAAACTTACGTGTTAGTTGCGAAAGAATCTGCAGCGGCTCACAGTTGGGCTAGGGTCAGTGTATTATGCTCTGATATCAGAGCACAATATGATTTTGGTAATAACAATAGTGAAATCGGATCGATCTGGCCCGGACACGCCCACAGCTTAACATTCCACAAAAAGAAACCACAAAAAGAAAAACAAAACAAAACAAAACATGTTTCGTCGTCGTCGGTATTGTAAACGAAAGCCCAGTTTTTGCACAATTTAAAATTGAAAAATGAAGTTATTACGTTTAAATTCAAATCAAACTGTAACTTAAAAATTGTAGTTGCGTTCGAGGTACGAGAACGCAACTCCTAATTTGTGTTGGGCGTTCTGTGTATTATTGGGTGTCCTGTGCAACTGATAAGGGAGGTTTTTTCGAGATTGCTTTGGTTCGTCGTCGTCAACACATATTTGCCTCGCTTTAAGGCGCTTGCTTACGTTTTGCCTCACTTTGACGAACTAACTCACGTGGCGAGTTCATTCATCTCATCCTTCAAAAGATTGCTGAAGGTCATTCATCTCATCCTTGCTCACATTGTGTATTTCCATGTGCTTTTCGCGCGTCCTTCTGCTTTCGAAGCTTTTTTGCAGTTTTCACCGAACTACACGCTCACAACACGCTGGCACAACACGCTTAGTGTGTCCTAAAACATATAAAATATGCTAATCAGCGAGAATCAAATCATGGCGATGATTCGGCTGACACGAACGAGACAAACAAACGAGAATTGAGCAAGAATAGAGGGAGACATATGTACCGCCGTGACATTCGGATGGCTTGACTGAGCTTGAATCGGACCATATTCAAGCCATCCCATTCGAAAATTTATGGCCGGACACGAGCAAGATTGAAGCCAGAAAACGAGCAAGAATCAAGCGACGAATGCTTTTCTCACTTTGATGGAGATTATGCGGATGGATCGATGGAACGCTCGCGAAACCAAACGCGGCTTATTTATTCCCGGAGACACTCCAAACTTTCTGTGATTTTTTTAGCGCGATGGAAAACTTGGAAATGAAGGCTGAGAGTTTAGAAAAGCTTAATCTTAATTTGGCGAGCGAAACTACAAAGAAAACGGAGAATTTGTAGAAGCGCATAGTCTGTTTATATAAGGGGCGGACCATTAGAAATCTTGGGAGGGGGGGTGACAATTACCAAAAAAAAAAATCCTGCAAAGGAAAATTGTCTCAAAAAAAATTCCTGCAAGCAGTTGACCATAAAAAAATAAAATCCTGCAAGCTGACTGGCTATATATACATATATTTATTTATTTATTTATTTTAAACTGGAACAGATGAGAGTATGACATGCTCTCTGGTAGTAAAATTCATCAAAAGCAACTTCAGGTTGAGTCAAATGCTGTCAAAAATTACCTGCCTCAAAGGTCTATCTGGTACGTCAAATTCTCATAATACTTACTATACAAAAAGACGAAATTGCATATACTTTACTCTGATATCCAGATTAACTAAAGAAACAGCAAGAAATATAAAATGAAATCGAGTACTTGTATGTGGAGCCACACAAAGAGACGCAAAGCGACGAGAAGCCACATCAATTTGCCAAACATTTTTGACAGAAATTGTTGTCTCAGAACACTAGAAATGGAGTTTCAGAGCATCCAGATTTCAAAATTTTCTGGGGGGCATGCCCCCAGACCCCCCTAGCGGCTCGAGCCTTCGGCGCTCGACCACTCTATCTCAATTCTTATTTCTCCTCATTTTTTATGCAAAGGTTCCACAGTCTGACTTAAATCTACTCTCCAGCGTTTAATACCAAAAATGGATTGGGTCAGGTATAAAAAAAAATGGAGCTTGCACGCATTTATAAAGAAGGTCTCAGAAAAAAAAAAACCTGCAGGCTTGCACCTCCCCCCAAAAAAAATCCTGCAGGAAAATCAGGTCGAAAAAAAAAATCATACACTGAAAAATTTTTGACCCCCCTCCCAGGATTTCTAATGGTCCACCCCTAAATACTTGCGAATTTCGCTTTCGCCAGCGTGTTTTCAGGTTTCAAATTACCGTTTTGACATATGCAAATTTGGTGTACTTTTTCCACTTTTCCCAAGGGACCGCCAAGCACTTTTCTTTACCGACAACTACAACAAACTTCAAAGGATTTAATTTGTTTCAGTCTGCTACCAAACTTTCCTTAGGGGCGGACCATTAGAAATCTTGGGAGGGGGGGTGACAATTACCAAAAAAAAATTCCTGCAAAGGGAAATTGTCTCAAAAAAAATTCCTGCAAGCGGTTGACCATAAAAAAATAAAATCCTGCAAGCTAACTGGATATATTTATTTATTTCAGTATTTTATTTATTTATTTTAAACTGGAACATATGAGAGTATGACATGCTCTCTGGTAGTAAAATTCATCAAAAAGCAACTTCAGGTTGAGTCAAATGCTCTCAAAAATTACATGCCTCAAAGGTCTATCTGGTACATGTACCAGTATCTTAATATAACCAAAACCTTGTTTATGTACATATTTGAAAACACTGTATACATCATGAAATATGTAACCTGCTCTACTACACGAAAGTATTTTTTTCAATACATTACAGATTGTCCAACCGTCCCGATTTCGTCGAGATTACCCCGATTTTGCTTGAAAATCCCGAATCCAGACCAATATGTGATCGGGATAGGAAAAATCCCGATTTTGACATCTGTTCTGTCATTTTCGTCAAATTTTCATAATACTTACTATACAAAAAGACGAAATTTTGTATACTTAACTCTGATATCCAGATAAACTAAAGAAACAGCAAGAAATATAAAACGAAATCGAGTACTTGTATGCGGAGCCACACAAAGAGACGCAAGGCGACGAGAAGCCACATCAATTTGCCAAACATTTTTGACAGAAATTGTTGTCTCAGAACACTAGAAATGGAGTTTCAGAGCATCTAGATTTCAAAATTTTCAGGTGGGGCATGCCCCCAGACCCCCCTAGCCGTCTCGCGCCTTCGGCGCTCGACCACTCCATCTCAATTCTTATTTCTCCCCATTTTTCATGCAAAGGTTTCACATTCTGACTTAAATCTACTCTCAAGCCAAAAATGGATTGGGCCGAGTTAAAAAAAAAATTGAGTTTGAAGACATTTATAAACAAGATCTGAGAAAAAAAAAACCTGCAGGCTTGCACCTCCCAAAAAAAAAATCCTGCAGGAAACTCAGGCCGAAAAAAAAATTCATACACTGAAAAATTTTTGACCCCCCTCCCAGGATTTCTAATGGTCCACCCCTTACCGTCTTCATACACAGAGTAATTATAAATACAGGTTTCACTGTACACAATAACCCTTAATTTGACAATATGCCATAGACATATTCATCTATCCCAATAACCAAAAAACAAAATCCCCCCTTTCAACCGCCGAACGCACTACCCTAATCTCCGATTACTCCTAGTTTCTACTTACGGCTTAAAGCGGCTCTTAAAACAAAAAACTGAATGTACATGGCAAGCCAATGTTAACATTCAAACGCATGGACAAAACCATGCTGAAAGAGAACCAGCATATCAGATCAATAAATGACCTACGGTCCCAAAAAAACATGTCCATGCTTTTGAATGTTAACATTGGCTTGCCATGTACATTCAGTTTTTGCGAGACACCATTGTGACATCTTGGGACGGCTTGTTCCCCGCAACACGTGATGTGGCACGCGTGATGCGGGTGACAAGTTGGTTCCAAGTACGGAATATTGTGTACGGGTCATTGTGCAATCTATTTACGACTGCTTTCTTGTAGTTGTTCTTAGTTTGTTACTAGCTACACCGCGCTGACGAGCCCCAATACAAGGGCGAAACAGCTGTCCGCGGTTGCTACCCTGCTTTATCGGTTTCTGTCGCATTGGTGTCTCGCAAAATCTACCTTTCAGCCTTGCTGTTTGTCGTTTATGAAATTCAATAAAAACGCCTCATTTTAAGTATGTGACCTGTAATTTCTATATTCTAATGAAATATCGAAGAACTCCATCGAAAAAAGTCGGTAAACCTACATTTGCGGCGACCGGGATTTACGTTACGGCTTGAAAGCATCGCTTTAATTTCGTTCAATGTGCACCGCAACAGCTGGCGACCGAAATGACGCCATCAGGTATTGTGCGCATGATCGGAAGTCTTTTCAGTCGTTTTCGCATCCGCTATGGCAAGCCGTTTGTAGCTAAATATAATCTTAGATATATATGTTCAATCCTTTAAATAAAGGATTCAATCCG
Organism: Cladopsammia gracilis; assembly: GCA_022457155.1. NCBI lineage: Eukaryota > Metazoa > Cnidaria > Anthozoa > Scleractinia > Dendrophylliidae > Cladopsammia > Cladopsammia gracilis. The sequence continues at coordinate 580,925 of JAJGOT010000486.1, forward strand.
ATCTTTAAATTTTATATTTAATGCATTACCACGAATATTGATTCAATCCAATCCTTAAATTTATATGCAATCCAACACCGCATATATTGATTCAATCCAACAACACGAATATTGATTCAATCGAATCCTTTATTTTATATGCAATCCAATACCGCATATATTGATTCAATCCAATAACGCGAATATTGCTTACGTTTCGAAATGGTATAAAGATTATTGAAAATTTAACGCGTATTTGATTTCTTTTGGTGTTCAAACGGAAGCAGTCGCCAGACTGACGAAATTGCCAACGGAGGTTTTAGTATAAACCCGGCGTAGTCAATATTGGACTGAGTGGAGTACAATTCAGGGAGTAATCGGGCGAGTAATTCGACATTAAGAAGCTTTGTCGACTCTTTTGTACTAAAAACGTCTTGGATATTTTCTGTCAGTTTGAAAGTAGAAGGGAAACAGCAAAAACGAGCCCATTCAAATGCAACTGATTGACGCGCGCGCAACGTAGGTGTCCAATTACAGCTATCCAATTACAAAAAGTTGTAATTGGATAGCTGTAATTGGACACCCACGTGACCGCGCGACAATTACGTGAGAAATAGGCGCGCGGATGACCAATCATAATCGAGAATTTTGTTATTGATACGATTATAATTAAAATAATATATTATAATTATAATAAAAACCTTCCCAGCACCCTTTGTACCAGAAAAACTTTCGATGCCAAATAACTCTGTCAATTTTGAGTGTATGAGGATACTACACTACATGCTGTTTACACCTACCATGAAATTATAAATGACTAAGTGCAATGACGTCATCAGTCACGTGACTATGCCCCAAGTGCCTTTTAACATTTTTTAGAAACATGCTTTGATAAATGCAAATACAGTCAACGTGGCGAGGAAGGCATTCGCTTGCAACATTTCGTCATGCGCGGTATACTTCTGGATTTTCAAAATTAAGGGGACTATACACATGAGCAAATAGGGGGTCTGGGGACTAGTATCTTTGTATACATGTATCTTTGAAAGGGTGAAATGCAAAGTTGAAAAAATTTGTACGTTTTCGTAAGTTCCTTATCAACGTCATTAGCATGACGTCTTGAATCACGTGATCAGAACGCACGGAAGTTGACTGATTTTTGGCCCAGTTCCGGTTCCAGTTCCATTTTTATTAACTTAAATAAATCCCCGTTTTTCCACCCAGTTAAAATTTATGCCATTTTTGTGTATAAAAAAGGCCATTATTACTCCTCCAGTAAAAAAGTGTTACTCGTTGGAAATCCATCCTTTGCTGATCCTGTTCAAAGACTTTTCAGTTTAAAACTAATATATATAGTTAGCCTTAGCCTTACAGCGCGCCCTCTGAAGACCCTCTGAACAAGCTTAAGGTTACAGTGTACCTTCGGGGGTGTCTCCAGTATAACAGCTCTAGTGTCTTAAGATTACACTTAACATACCTAAACCCAGATATCAAATTAAAGCTTATAGAGCTGGCTATCTAAATATGGAAATCATTTGGTAATAAAGTAAATTGTCGAATTTTTTACGACGTCTAAATTCGAACGTCCGAATCAGCTTTAAAACGCTATAACTCAAAGCGATTATTGTATTTTGCTAATTTGATTTGTTCTCGGGTTTCCGGACACGAAGCGCTAAAAAAACGTGTCGGCGATTTCCCATATTCAATTGCAGTGAAAAGTTACAGAATATTTTCGAAAAAGGGAGAAAAAAATGGAATGATCGCACGGAAATGGCTCCTGACGAAAAAGTTTTCGGAAATAAGAAATTCGCCGACACATGTTAGCCAAACTTCTGTCCAAATTTGAATAAAATCGAACAAATTCCCTTTGAGTTGTAGCTCTTTAAAGTGTCCCCAACAAGCGAAAAATTAACTTTGAGAAAACAGCGCTTAAAAAAACATATCGCTTCATAAACAAACTCCGCCCACAAAAGTTATACTGTCATTTCTCCGTCAATTTTCACTATTTTTCGATAATTTTTTTTGGATGAAAGTTCATTCTGTAAACGTTATTTTGACGCCAAAAAAAAATTTCGATAAATTTTCGATCTGAAGGTACACTGTAACCTTAACTAAGATGAAACTTAACTTAGGGGAAAGGTCGGAAGCACAAGAATTAAGATTGACGACCGGGCTATTTTTCAATTTTAGCAATTCTGAAAAGCAGTATTACCCGACCGTCTGCACAGTACATTTAGACCTTACAAAAGTTCACAAAAACAACTTTTTCTCCGTCTAGAATAACTATTACGACTACTTTCCGAATAAAATAGAGTTGTTGCTTGTCAAAAAATGCCCGAGAAACTGATTTGCCAAAATACACAAACATATTTGGATAAGGCGACGCGAGTATAAAATCTAAGTCTTGTTTTGTTTACATAAAATCGCTTTTCAATCTATATAATGAATGAACAAACACATAAAAATGGACAACACAATCTTCTTTCGAAAAATTTTCTTGAAATCTCAATTAGTTTATGTTTAGAAGCAAAACGCGTACAATTTACAGCGCAACGAGGCCGAACCGTGTCTTCGATGAAATTCAAGAAATTAAAATACAACTGAATTTAAGCTAAACGTTTATAAACAATTCTCCAAAATTAACGAGAACACAAACAAAATGTCAATCACAGATTGATATCAAGATAAATTCCCATCGAAAAATGTAATTTGTTTTACCTTTAAGTCCCTCCGGCGACTACTGTACTTGGAAATTCTTTAAACCTCCGCTTTGGTGCTGAAATCCGTAAAACGAACCCATCTCTTCGCATTGCTGAAAACGTATATAGTTCCTCGAAGCAAGATTTTATCCCTGAAAGCTTTTCTTTTTCCACTAAAGCGGCTTCTGAGTATCCCTTAATTAGTATAACTTCTGTAACTTTGCAAGGACCACTTGAACAAACCGTAGCAAAATATAGCTGGATCTTTGTGCAGATCAGGATCAGCAATGAACTAAATAAAAACACTTTAACATGCAAGGCTGATCAGACAGCAAATTCGTTCGATTTCTTTTAATAAGATTTGCCCGATATTTAGGTTATACAAAACTAACCTTCATCAGGGACTAGGAAAGCTAAGTGAAGATGGAAACAAACGGTTACAATATTTAAAATGGGGTTTTCAACCGTTACTTGTTCATTAGCCTATCGTGTGTCAGCAGTTTATCTTAGCCCATTTTAAATATTGTAACCGTTTGTTTCCATCTTCACTTAGCTTTCCTAGCCCCTGATGAAGGCTAGTTTTGTCCAACCGAAATATCGGGCAAATCTTATTAAAAGAAATCGAACGAACTTGCTGTCTGATCAGCCTTAATTAGTATCCCTGTCTTGAGTAGCAAACCGCGAAAAACTGCAGGGAAATAACGACTTTAATTCTCCGCTAAACACAACAAAACAACTAAAGTGTTTACCGAGCTCACGACTGTGTGGCCGCGCGAAAAACAAAGCCTTGCTTTCAAGATCCCGGATGTTGTTACAACACGGGCGGGCGGGCACACACGCGCCCGCGAAACATTCTGCTAGCCATGACCATGAAAAATGACGGCATAGGTTTTATGAGTATGGTGCTCCGCCGGGCCTTCGGCCCGCGGGCTCCGCTATAAACAAATCTTCATAAGTGGTTTTTATCTTACCTCCTACCAATGGCGTTGGCAGTTTTTCTGTAACAATAGTATCCTGTCTTGAGTACCAAACCGCAAAAAAAAATGTTGGGTAATAACGACTTTAATTCTCCGCTAAAAACAGCAAAAATTCCTGCTACCAAAAAGCCACCAAGTGTTTACCGAGGGTGAGCATTAAATAACATCGGGTGAAACCTGATTTCTGCGCCCGCGAGAGTGAGCAACCCCACAAACCAATTGTTTTTACTGCGACCGCTGGGCAGAAACCAGGTTTCACCCGATGTTTTCTAATGCCGACCTTTACCGAGCTGACGGCTGTGTAGCCGCGCGAAAAACAAAGCCTCAAAGATCCCGGATGTTTTGCAACGTCATACGCGCCCCGCGAATTAGCCTTGCCCAACGCTCGGACACACATGTAAAGACGCCGCCCGCGAAACATTCCGCCGGCCATGACCATGAAAAATAACGAGCGTGGGTTCTATGAGTATGGGGCTGCGCAGTCGGGCCTTCGGCCCGGCTAGTGCTCCGCTACAAATTGTGAGATGCGCTCTGTGGGGTGAGTGTTGGAGGAAATTATATATCGTTCAGGGTTATTCTGTTTATGTATTTTGGGTAAAATTTAGAAACGTCCTGCTTAATTGGCAAAAGTATAAATACCGAAAAGCGTTTGGTTTGATCGTCAATAATGTGGTCATGGTGCATGCGTTCTACGTATATACGGACGTGTTTGTGGGTTTTGTAAAATTTAGTATTGTTGAGTTGGCGTAAGCATTCGTTTATGTGCCAGTCTCTGTCCTAGCCTGTTCCAGGCTCCAAATAGTGGTAAACGCGAGAAGTAAAAGCAAAAGGGAAAATATCGCGGGGGACTGGGGATTCCCCCGCGATTTTTCCCTTTTTTTACTTCGCGCGTTTCCCACTATCTCGGAGCCTGGAACAGGCTATCTCTGTCCATAACCACTACACCAGAGCCCTTGTCTGCTGATTTAATGACAATGTCATTTCGTCTGCTGAGTTTACAGGCATGTCGTTCCCGTGCGGTAAGATTGTCACGTACGGGTTTAGGTTTAAAGTTAAGCAGGTCATGTTCTACAGTGAGTCTAAAAAAGTGTCAAGTACAGGGTCTCTGTGGGGAGGAGGGGTCCACGTACCTTTAGGACGGAATGAGTTAGGATTAGATTGAGGGGAACAGTCATGAAAGTTTGATGAGAAATAGAACACAAACCGCGGTGATAAACATATTGAACTTATTCATTTTTTATAAAAACTTGACGTTTCGTATGCTACTACATGCATTTTCAAAAGTGACCGTTAGTGTTAAAAACGATAATTAGTATCGTTTTTAACACTAACGGTCACTTTTGAAAATGTATGTAGTAGCATACGAAACGTCAAGTTTTTATAAAAAATGAATAAGTTCAATATGTTTATCACCGCGGTTTGTGTTCTATTTCTCATCAAACTACGATGGCCCAAGAACAAAAGTCTTTACGATACAGTCATGAAAGTATTCGAGAAGTCGCATACGTCGGCTGAATTCATTGAAATCAGCTCTAACTTCAGTCCAGTCAATATGTCGAGGAGTGGGAGAAAAGGAAAGACCCCTTGCAAGCAACTGGGTTTCGTCTTGAGTTAGAGTTATGTTAAGACTTTTGTTACTGCTTAAATCGTTCTCAACAGTCTAAAGTTATTTAGAAAGCCAGTTGTTGGGATTGTGAAGAATTTTACATTGATAAAACTAAACGACCGCTTCATGATAGAAAAACTGAGCATTTTAAGGCCCTCGCTAAGGATGACCGCACATCAGCCATTGATGACCATGTCAACACCACTGGACACAACATCAAGTGGGATTATTTTGATATCTTAGCGTCGGGCAAAACTGATTTCCACTGTAAAATCAAAGAAACATTGTTTATACAAGAACTGAAGCCAGCTTTTAATGCAAACGTTAGTAGCGAGAAGCTGATGCTTTATTAATTAGCTGTTTCTTTTTATAGATCAACTGTTAAGTTTTGTACTTATTCTCGGTCCCAGTCCCTTTTCACTTCTATATAAGTATAGCTTTTAACACTGTAACGGTCACTTTTGAAAATGTATGTAGTAGCATACGAAACGTCAAGTTTTATCAAAAATGAATAAGTTCAATATGTTTATCACGGCGGTTTGTGTTCTATTTCTCATCATAGAGTTATGTTACTTAAGTTAGTTACAGCGTTAGTGTCCAGTTGAATATATGGTTATTGCGTCGCCAGTATTTGTTTTTGTTAGTTCTACGTTTACGGCGGCGTCTGTTATTGCGTGTAAAAATAGAATGATTGACAGCGGTGTTGTTAGGATTATTAAGAGGTTGATCGAATGCAGTTAGTGGAAGTGGTGTCGGTGACCTGTGACGTGAATTATGTCGTGAATGTGGACGGTTGAAAGAAGTTTTAAGTCGGTTAGAATAATATTGACGTGTACGAACAGAAGCCTGAGAAGCACACTCACCGTTTGAAGATCGTTTCTTGCGGTGCCTAGATTGAAGGATATTAAATAGTTCAGCTGCAGAATCACGAAGAAAGGATTTAATTTCTATAAATGTAGAAGTATATAGCATGTAGATTTAAAAATGTTATTAAAGCGCTTTTGAAACTAAAAATGAACTATTGCCCATGCGCAGTTGAGCTCGAACGGCCTGGGCGCTAGTCCGCTTAAGTCACCAATAGAAGCCAAAATGGGCTCAGTCGAAGCATATTGCATTGAAAAAATGGCAAAATGACGGGGGTTTTTTCGCTCCAACTAAATCATATTTCCCTACGAAATGTTCATTAGATCCCAGTCTCTTCAAAACCGAGTGTGGATGTTGACATTACGCTAATTAAAATGAGTTATATCGCTAAAAGCGATGACCGAGCGGTTGAACTCTATTCATGCCTTAACGTGACATTGATCACTTCGCGGTCAAAACGACGGGACTTTTTTTTAAGTTATTAAAATATCTTAACGTTTGCAGATAGAATAATAACCAAATAACTGGAATCCGAGTGTGGATTTCGGAAAAGTAATTCATAAATGGGCGAAATTTTGATTTTCCCTCCAAAACATGGCGTTTTCGCTGTGATTTTAAGGGTCAAATTGGGGGTCTGGGGACGAGTTAAAAAATTAGAGGCAAATGTCATCCAATTTTTTGCCATGTTGCGACATTCTCCTTTATATAATGTTGTATTTTCATTTTATAATTTAGTAACATCTTATAACCTGAAGAAGGCTGGTCTGGCCAGCCGAAATATTGTTTCAAATATATTTACTCGTTGTATCAGCTTTGCAGTAGTCCTTGGACTTCTCGTTAGTATATTGATTCATTTTAGCTGATTAGGTCTCCTCCTGTGAGATCCAACGAAACACAGCAGGATCTTCGTCCACGGTTTTTGCAGTTAAACAAGACGAGGTTGCACGAAAACAAGCTCGGCGAGACTAGAGCGAGCGAACGAGCCGAGGGGAAACTGGGGGAGAGGCGGTTTCCTCCTCTTCCCCAGAGCCCTCTCTGTTCGTATTACTTTCGTTCGCTCGCCGCTCGGTTGATTGCCGATAGCTTATTTGTTCGCGCGCTCGACTATTCAGAGAGGGACTGCTAACAATCTATATGTTTGCTGTTTGGTTCGTTTTGTCACCTTCGACAACAACAGTAATACGGTTATACGGGGTACATACCCTGATGAAGAACGGCCGTGCTGTTCGAAATTAATCGGTTAAAAAATATATATATATTCCTTTACTGTACGATCAGCCTTTTTCATTCCATTTGCTTCTAATTAATTTCGCTGATCAGATCCTTCCCAGGGATCCAGTATTTCGAATTTGTCGAGTGGTCCTTTCATTTACACTGTATATTGTATAAATTGTATAATAAATAACTAGTAGAGATTTTTGTTGTTATTTACAATTTATTTTAACAACAGTAACGCCAACAAAAGCTGAGGAAAAAAGGACTTTTAAATGTCGGGTCCGTACGTTAAATCCTGAAATCAACGCTTATGTTGACAAGAACGTACGGCCCCAATTAAACAGGAGGGTGAGACCGTTGGGGGGACTCCCTATAATGGGCTATAATGGGGATATGGGGATGCTCCGCCCGAAAGGGGTGCATTTTGGAGACTGGACGTATATAAAAGTGCAGGGATTTCACGAGTAGAAGTATAAGGGTAGGGAAAACTACCATTTGGGTATATAAAACTGGCCTGGGGCCTTTCAAATTTTGAAAGTGTTTCTTCTGTTGTTATATGGAAGGGGTACCATTTTATATGGAAGGTGTATGAAAGGGTTACCTTTTCTGTTAAGAAAAGGTATATAAAAGGGTAAGGGTTTGGACCTCGGGGCGGAGCATCCCCGTACAAAACTTTGTTGAGCTTCTGATAACAATAATAGCTTTATTTATGTTCTACACATGATCTAGCAAAGGGGGAAAACCATCCACTAATAGGAGGCACCTAACTACACTAAAAGTTACAATAAGGTAAAAAGTCTATATATATAGTCTAGATCTATGTCCTCTTCAGTGGGAGATTCCCATATAGCATTAATTGACTGGGACATTCGTCGTTGTGATTGGATAAATCATTTTATCCTTGTTTTTCAGGGACCGCGCAGCAAGTTTTCGAGTGGGGGGGCTAAAGAATAATGTGTGAAGGAAATTTTTTTGTGGGTGGGGGGGGGGGGGGGCATGCTTGTGGACGGAGAATGCTATTATAACGATAAAACTATTGATTTTTTCCACATCTTCAGTGATGTTGCTATCGGGTCTGAAAATTCACCATCACTAAATTGAAATATCATAGATTGTTATGTTATACTATTGATATCAACCTTTAATTACTATAAATAAGCCAGAAATCCAACGATTTTGCTTGAGCTGCCTTGAACTCAACGCTGTATAATTACTCAGCAATTATTGCACGAGGCTGAGTATGATATGAAGAGTTATGCAGATCGAGGGGGTTATCCGCCAAAACAACGACGCGTTTTCCTGAGAGGTCCGTAGGAAAAAGAAGCCATTTAAAAGACGTTTACCTCTGCTAGGTTAGAAGCGAAAAAATATTTTACAATTGTAACGACTAATGCGTCATTCTGTCTATTTATCTGCGCGTTTGTCTTTGCCAGTAACTCTGGTCACTTTCGAATTAACGATTTTTTATAATTTTTCACTCCGTTACTTTTGTTAAATTATTTTTTGTTTAATTTATTTTTATTCTTGCAAAAAAGTGGGGGGGCTAAAGCCCTCACCCCCCCCCCCCCCAGCCCCTCCCTCTGCGCGGTCCCTGATTTTTTGGTTCCCTATAATGTTCATTTAAGAAACTCAATTCATACATTCTACTGAGACATCGTGCATTGCCGTTCAGCACTTTCCTTCTTATGCGGATCGTCACTTAAAGGTGATCAAAGCTAACAATTCGTCTGGTGTTACAGTGTGGAAGGATAAAAGTTCTGAACTGGTATCAACTCGTCAACGGATGAACCAAAAACTGACGTCCAAGGGGCTCTTTGACAGCTTGGTTGGCGTGTCGCTGTGAGTTGTGGATTGACGGTGGATTTTCAAAGGATTATGGGTTTTGTACGGTTTATTAGAGCGATTCTCGTAAGACTGTTCGCGATTTCTTTTATCCGTTAGTAGTTGAAAGGATCAAAACAAGCTTTACTCGTTTTCGCGCTAAAAATATCCCTAATATGAAGAGGCTTGTTTGATTGACCAATCAGAATGCTGAAATGCGAGTGACGTCACAGGGATAGCTACTGCTAAGCTCAAAATCAGTTTGCTTAGCTTTTCGTGTCCGCTAAACCAACCAAAAGCCGTGTACGTTTTCCTCCATTCGCTAAACCAATCAAATTCCTTCCTTCTAGTTCGTTTGTTGTTTTGGTTATGCTAAAACGTAATCATTTCAAGATCATTCGAAAATCGTTCTATGACCACAACTCGTGCGAACAGATTGCACGAAGTATTCGGGGGACTCCCATATAAAAAATGACGGAGGATCTCGTCGGAAATTTTCAAAAGACATCTTAAAAGTAACCTGTGGGCGTGGCGTGGCTCAAATGGACTTTCACCCCATGCAAAAAGGTAGCAATTCTAAAACAACACATGTGACATTTTGACAGCAATAAAAACCAGTTGTCTGAAAATATTTTTTCGGCTAAAGGCTCTAAAAGGTACCGCGATAATTTTCAGAATGGTCATTTTAGATTTTACCAATCTACATATTTTGAACGCTAAAAGATACGAAGACACCTTCGTCATTTTATGCGGAGTCCCCTTCCCGGGACGAAGTAGCTGCGCTGTTGCTGAATAGTGATTAGTTAAACGAGAAGAATTCATCGATTCGTTCTCTCTTGTTCCTCAAGCTCATCGTTACCGTTTCTTTCAGTACCAGATGACTGAGTTTTTACAGTTAACTCAATATTCATCGCACTTGTGTCGTCTGTTTTCATGAAGCGTCCGCATAATGGCCGCAATAACTGTCTGAGACTACTCCTAAATTTTTTAAACATGAAAAAGTAAATAACCGGGTTACAACACGAAGTGGTTTTTGCAAATAACGCCGGTAATGTGGCCACCAATGGAGAAACACTCTGTGGTTTTCCTATCACAGCATACAGCGAAACGACCGAGTAAGGCGTCCATGCAAACAAGAAACAAAACGACATAAGACAAGCCATACATGCAGTTTTTACCTCCGCTTGTATGGCTTCTTGAGTAGGGGTAGCATCCTCCCCCCACAACTCATGCGCATGTTTAGTCATTTTCTTTACGTTGTGGTAAATCAAACAGTAAGATATAACCATGGTAACGATGGGTGCCACAAAAAAGAAAAAGAAGATGCACACTATGTATGCAATGTCACGTGGGTCGGTAGATTGCCAGTGGATCGAGCAAAGCGCGCTTCCTCCCTCGGGAGCGTACGCTGACCAACCAAAGAGCGGAAAAACGCTCCAAAGCAAGGCAAAACCCCAAATCCCGAAAATGACAAATTTCAGCTTTTTCCGGATAGATAACGTGGCTATGGCGAAGTTTATAATGACAGCTCGCTCGATAGCAAAGGTGGCGTAATGGAGCATGATACCGAAGGACAAGAAAGTTGTAATAAAAGCATACCAGGTGCAGAGTTTACCGCTCATCTCTCGCCAACTACCTGACACATTGGAGATAATTCCAAAAGGAAACGCCAACCCTGCGTGTAGCCAATCACCGATCGCAATGCTAAAAATCAGCATGTTAGAAGCTGTGCGTAGCGTTCTGTCTCTTATGAACGTGATGACTACCGGTGTGTTAAGGCCAATTGCTGTGAATAATAACAGCGCATATACGCCGGCTATGACATAATGAGATTGCTCACTGATGACGTCTGTAGATTCCAGTCCGTTGGTTTTGTTTTGGTGCTGAAGCATGTTACCTTTTACAGAGATAGCCGTTGATTGTCGAAGCCTGAAAAAGGGAAGTGAAGAAATTGGTTCTGTGTAATGTTTATTTAGAGACTCTCAATATGGACACACAGTCGTCCACTATTTAAGTCTGTCCGTTTCAATTACAATGTTCAAATTGTTAAAATAGAAGTCAAACAGTTTTGTTTTAAAGGAGGCGAAATTTGCTGAAGGTGGCCCGCGGCTATTCAATGACGCGGAGGCTCCCTTTTATAAATCGAATTTTCGGCATGTAATCCTTAACCGATTTCTGTAAGTTTTGGTAGGGTAATAGAGAAGTCTTCCAATTTAAATTTTTTAAATTTTAGTGCAAATGAGATAAGCGATTAAGAGTTACAAGCATTTTTAGAAATCCTCGATTTTTAAGAAAACGCGAATATTTTCATCAAACGACTTTTTTTTTTTTAATTAAGCTCAATAAGTTCCAAGACTTTAAGCTTTACTGTGAGCAAGTTTCCACAAAATCGGCTGTACAGAAGCTCGGCGAATTTGAAACGTAGAACTCGGCTCTGGTTTTCGTATCCAAAACGACATTTTTATTCCTCTGAAAACAAAAAGCGTTAAATTTTCCTATGTTACACAAGCTTGAGGCGACATTTTACAAAAGAAAACTCTAGTTTTTAGTTGGCTAATTAACAATTTTCAAGATGGTGGCTAAGGCTTTCCGAACAGATTTTCCTCCGAAATGATTCGTTGGGTCTCCTGATCGCTCGAGAAGTTTGAGTTATCAAAGACCCGTGTAAACGAACGCAGCATGTTGGCACAACATGTTGGGAGCGACATGTTGTGATCGTTTGTACACCATGTTGGGCAATGTTGTATGATGTTAGCACATGTTGCGTGAAGTTTGAAATCGGTCAAACTTTTCGCCCAACATCTGCCAACATTTCTTTTGTTCTCTTGTTCTCGTGGTCAGTGAAGCACATCGCAACATGTTGTGTTCGTTTGCACGGACAAACGTACGACATCACCCAACAATGTTGGGTGATGTTGTGTCAACAGGCCTTTATTGATGGTTTGCAATCACGTGACCTTCAGTCCTGTGGGACTCAAATGACAAAAGCCATGGCGGCCATGTTGGTGCCAGAACAAAAGAAGTTCATCAAAATTCTTTTGTAGGTGTCCTCCAACATGGCCGCCGTGACGTCATGTGCAAACCAAGAATACGGAGTTAAATCGAGATTATACCGTAGCACTAAGAAGCGAAAAAAATAAATCATATTTAAAGCGACGGGGAAGGAATTCTTGATGCATTGGCTAAATAAATTAGTAGTTAATAAAAATTGCTCGAATTCCTGTTACTAAACAAACAAAATCATAAACAAAATCATAAACTTGTAACGAAAAGCATCATATCGAACCCGGTCTAAAACCTTAGTTTGTCGCTATAGTTTGCCTTAATAGGCCATTTGCACGATGACGTCATTTGACTACTACTACCAGAATTCATTTCGTTTTTCCTTTCTTATTCAAATTTTGTAATCCCAGTGCGATTTAAATAACGATAGCCCTAATTTGCACTACAAAACAAAAAACTGAAGGATTCTGGTAGTAGTAGTAGTCACATGACGTCATCGTGCAAATGGACTATTACTCTAAATCACAAGAATGTAGTGTACAATGCAACGTGCTCAATGCAAATTTGGCAAAAGCAAAACATGTTTACCATCTCGCTTCGTCATGTGCCGTAATCCCAATGCGGCCTTGCAGAATCATGCGTTTTTGCATTTGAATTGAACGGAATGTTACTCTCCGAAAAATTAATGGTTTCTTTGTTTTAGAAAACCTCACAAGGTAAAAAATAAGCATGTTATTGACCTGTTCCTCGGGGATATGTGATATATTCCCCTCGTGGCGTTCCCTCGGGCTACGCCGTCGGGGACGCCACGAGGGGAATATATCGCATATCCCCGAGGAACAGGTCAATAACCTTACATAATTATTAATCCATGCTTCATTCGACTAGGATACAAAAATAATTATTGCAATAGAGTAAAAAACAAAGATGTTATAACCAAAAAATTGCATCCAGGTCACAGATGAGCGCATTTTGCATTTTGAGCGAGTCATCTTAAGCTGGAGATTTTACACCATTACTTTATGATATTTCATGTAGATAACTAAGTGGTTAGGTTGCCAATTGTAAACAAGCCTTTCAAAGTCCCAGAGGTTTGTTAAAATTAAAAAATCCTCCCACCACTTCTAGTTAAACCATTGAATAAGATGTATTTAACCAGAGCCATAGCTATTATGAGGCGAACCGAGGCACTTATCTCGGAGTAAGAATAACATTTTGAATACTAGTATAAGCAGTGGATCTCCCTTGTAACAGGATATGAATAAAAAGATGAAGGAAGTGTCAGTTCTTTTTCTGATATTGTCCCCTCAGTAAGAATTTTCGTCTGGCATGGAACTATTTGTTTTTCAACATTTTACAAAATGAAGTTTGAGGTATTTCTTGAATTTTGATTTAATTTTGGCGCCCTTAGGAGAACTGTTAAAGAGTTCAGGAAACTGCATTGTTTTTGTACTTACGGGAAAGCCCTTCTGTTTCCTTGTAGCTGCTTCTCTGTGAGATTAATGAATTTTCTTTGGACATGAAAATGAAGTCCCTTGAATTGGCTCACTATAGTCTAGGTTACGGCGTCTCCTTGTAAAATTGAGAAAATTGGCTTCTCGCGGCAAGAACTCCCACTTTGCTCTATGCGTTTATGAAACGACCTTCTATTGAGAAACGCGACCCAAAACTCAAGCCGAATTAAAAAAGAGCTTTTGAAAAAGCAAAACACTTATGCAAATTTTATATGCGTCAAAACAAGACTTCAAACTGGCTGAATATCAATGACTAATGGTGCGTTAATAGTGGTAGTCTTTACACTACATCTCAAGTAAACTTAACGAACGCTCAAGTAAAGTACGATTTTCTTTCTTAGCTCTTCATACACGGGTAAATGCAAATACTTAAGTTGACTTGAGTTAATAAAGATTGACAGTTTATAACGTGTTGCTCCACATTTTGTCCGCAAATATATACATCAATTAGACGTGCGTTACTACCGTCGCAAGAAAGTTTTGATCTCGCTGGTTCTCTAATTAAGAAATCTTTTAGTGGTCGCTTCGTTTTTATTTTTTTGGAAATGCAGCGGCAACAAGGCCATTTTTCTTTGGGAATTTTAAGAGAGCAATTACATTCAGCATTCGCTGCAGAACTAAATATGCTGCTGTTTTTGCTTGCGTAGACGAGCTCGTGCCGGAAGGAATCAAGGACGCACGAGACGAAAAATTTGGGCCTGGCCAAGACCTCAGAACTCGTTCGATTTGTTGCTTGTTTCCTGTCGCCAGCCGAGGGAAGACGCTGCTTAAAAGTAAACAAATTTCAAAAGCCGCATCTTCAAAGAAGACAGCCCGTAGACGTAAAACTTGGACGAATAAATAACATAACCAATAATTTAGGACATGTTAAAAGAAATACAAGCTGTAAATTGTAGAATTTAAATTTTGATGAAGACGTCTCGCGTGAAAACACTCGACGATTTTAAAGAAACATCTATTTAACTTTATACTCGACGATAAAGACACAAATAATGAACTTAAACGTTGTCGTATGCATCAGGATCAAATTCGAAGGAAGGTGAATCGCGCCCTTCGTGACCATCGTTTGACATTTTGATAATTTCGAAACAACTTGCTGCTACCAAAGGCAATTGCCAAAGGTCACCAAACAGTCGAAAACAGCGATGCCATGATGTTTGCGAAGTCATGTAGTTAATTGGCTTGATTGGCATGGTGATCCGCCCCACGGCACGATATTATAAAGTCGACTTGAGTTTCGATAAGGATGGTTTTGCAGAACCTTAAGTTTTACTTGATTCCTTTCAATTTGCCGACTTTAATGAGATGCTAAGTCAAGTGCGTTCAGTTTTTACTTCGGCCTTCACACACAAATTTTTGGCTAAGTACAAGACTTAGGTGTTCTTAAGTCTTTCTTAAGTGCCCAGTGTAAAGAGGCCCAGTTTACTGTACGACACATTAATTGTTCGTTACAGGTGGTATTTTTGTGCATTTTCCCATGCAATATAACTGCTCTTCTCCAGTTGGATAATAACCAACAGTTAATTCTACAAAATAGAGCGCAAGTTAAATCTCTTTCCTGATGTCATTGTAGAAACTTAAGTGAATTAAATTAAATACAAGGATTTCTCTCACCGCGGAAAAATCATCAGATCTAGACACGTGAAAATATCAGTTTTGCCTTCACTATGAATAGAATGGTGTTGGCTAAAATCAAAATTAAACATCTTCGGATCTTCCTCGGAAATCTTCGGACATCTTCGGCAATCTTTGAAAAATTTCCGAAAATGATCGGAAACGTCCGGCGTACAACCTTCGGACAGTATTCGGAGAATTTTGGAAAATCCTCGGAAAATTGATTAAAACTTCTTGGTTGCTTGGAGATCTGATATGCCGGTAGCCGTTTGTTATCTGAGTGTCCGAATAACACGTATTGTAAGCGCCTTAAAATCATATTTCAGAGATTTATTATCAGTAGCATTTTCACTTATTTACGCGATTTAAACTTCCGTATTCAGTTCTGAAAAAAGATCCATATCGCAAGAGCGAAAAAGGGTTTGGCCACATTATCCCTTATCTTCTTTTTGAATTGGCAGAAAATTAATTAAAAACTAGGAGAAATACGGATCCTTTGTTTCGCGAATACAGTAAAGTAAGAATATACATGGTATTGGTTATTTGAGGAGGCCTATCGATTGTAAGTTAAAAATAGGTATTGTAAATAGAAGTGCCCCAAGATATGCATGTAAAATTTGCAAACAGACCACGATCTTGTCGCGTACAAGGCTCTTTATCATTTTCCCTTTCAGAATTCTCAAGAGTGCCAAAAATCAAAATTTAATACAAATTCCAAATTTCATTTTGTAAAATAATGACCATGTACCATGCAAAATTACTGCTGAAGAGGTTTCATTTGAATGGTTACACCATAGGATTTCGTCCACAGACTTAAAAGTTAGAACTACACTACATGTCGCCATTATTGACTCCGGGGGTGAAACGGCTAACCGATTCTATAGAATGGTTACCAGAGCAGGGCCAAAATTATTTTTGCAATACAGACCGCTACGATAGACGTGTTCAGAACGTTTGTGTTATGAGCAAAATGCGTAAGAAAGCTGCCCTGAGATACGAAATAACCTTTTCGCGGAAGACGTGATGTTTCGAGGAAAGTAACATTTGGGAAAGACCTTTACGCCCGTTTGCTCTTTATCGACGCATTTGTACAAATGCTGAAATTTTAAAAAAGATAACGACTTGCATTTTGTTTTTGAGATGGAAATGTAGGAGAAAATTATACCAAAAATTCAACTTATAATCAAAACATTCACTTTAAACTATGTTGAAATACTGTATTTAAATTTCATGATAGTTTTTCCGGATTTGCCGAGGAAAACAAGCTGAGGGAAAACTCATTGGCTTATTATCCCGCGCCTCAACATGTTATAATCTTTCACGTTGATCCATGTAAGGACGTTACGAAAGTTCTAAATAATGAATGTTATTCCCTTCAATAGTTCTTATCAATCGAGAAAAAAAGGGATGGGCTTCGATCTTTTTTGTGTTGAAAATCTGGACAGCGATTTTGATTATTTGAATTTCAAATTCAAAATGAACTGCGAGTCACAGGTGCTTACCTTCAAGAGAAAGTTTCAAAAATATTCTACGAACTGGTTTAACAGTTTCATCAGTGTGGTTATAAGTTAGCTCAACTCGCTCGAATAGAATGATAAATAGAGAACTTTGTTTTCCTTTTAAAAGCACCGCAAGGATCAATATGTCAGGACGTCCAAATTGACAAAATTTTCAGATCTTGCCTCGATAAGTGGAAACTAAATATAACCGCAGACTGTTAATTGATTTTCTTTAAGTGAGCGGCAGAGCAAGGCATAACAGAATGAGTGAAAATGAACTCAGACAAATAAAAAGATATGGCTTTTGCGGAGTGTCGCAGCTGGAATAATTAAGAACCAGCAAAATGAACGAAAAAGAAAGAAAACAAAGCGGCAAATACTGGCGAAATAAGACAAAAATGCAATAACAAAGACAAATATATTGTGCTTCAAGAACTCGCTGTCAAGCTAAAAGATACCCACTCATGCGCTTTTCAGCGGCTTTCGACATACAGCATCTATGAAAGTTGTTCTATTGTCTATATAAAAGATTGTGCATTAAGATTTTAATGGTAGTTGCAGACCCTATATTTATTTAAGTTGTTTTCTAAAGAACTAAATTCAAGTCACTCTAATGACTTAGATTTTACTGAATGTAAATACGGTATTGAATTAAAAGTTGAATCTACTAGTCAAGTGGTGGAACTGCTTTTGTTACCAGCTCAACACGGGAAACTTTTCATTTGAAAATAGCAATTAAATTGTTAAAATAATGACAACGAGCAGCCGTTAATGGCAACAATAAATCATCTCGAAATTTCAAGTTTATATTTAGGTTTCACATTAGATTTCAATGTTTTCGAAAGGCATCCACAATTATTCAGTGGAGATAAATAAAAATCGTAATTAAACACGAAACGAAATATTAACTTTGCTAAAAGTAGCGTCTGTGTTCCAGTGTTGCAAGGATCTCACTACAGAAATATACATTCAATTGTTATGAAAAATCACATCTGAACCGGATTAACTATTTTATTTCACGTCTTTGTCGTTCAGTGTTTTTTATGTTAGTTTTTCTTTACGATTTACCACCAGTCAGTCAGCTAATAGCTAGATATTTCCTTTTTTTCTTACCTTTTACACGAAAATGTCTCTTGGATGACCGAAGTCGAAGAATGTCCCCGAAATATTCTGTAAATGTTTTTTTTTATTGAGATAACGTGCACAGATTAAAAAATCTTTAACTCAGCGCCGACATAATACGATAATTTTTCATTGCGGCTAAATAAAGGATCAAAAATCCTGTCACTTTTCAGAGTAATTAAAACTTATTTTTCTTCTTTAAAATCGAGAAGCCATTACATTATCCACTCTTCACGACCTCGCCCCCAGGGCCCTATCCGTTTTGAAAATGGCGGGGCGGGTCGGTAGAAACTAGGCTTAGACACAAAATTCCCGAAAAATGGACTAAAATTCTTTCCGGAATTTCTCCAAAAAAGCTCTAAAATTCTTTTCAAAATTTCTAAAATTCTTGAAAATTTTTCAAATTTCTCTCTTCAATTTCTGACTAAGCTGGTAGATGGCTCACTGGAATCAGCCATATTTGCTATCAAAACAGATGAAATTCATGGAAAACGTAATTTGAGCGGGAAACCGCGGATTAGTTACACTGAAGACACTTCTGTGGGGGTTTGCCTTCAAGTTGGTCAGCGGTAACACAAAATAAAGGCTTTCGTGACGTTTTTGCTTGTGTAATATTGTCAAAGTGTCACCTTGGAAGCTGATATTTCTCTAAAATTCTATCAAATTTTTCTCATTGTCTAAAATTCGCGAGATTTTCTAAAATTTCTTTTCGGTGTCTAAAATTCTCAAAAAAAATCCAGTTTTTTTACCTAAGCCTGGTAGAAACCCCTGGACAATTAAAGCTGATTTTTTTGCCCTTTAAAACAATCAATCAATCAATCAATCAATTAATCAAAATCTTTATTTATACGCGGTTAAAAATATCAGTATTTACAATATAAAAAGGCAATTCACTGTTTTACATATTTGCCGTGTGAGAGTCCGATAGGGAAAACCATTCACTGATACCTTTTTTAAAAAGGCTCAATGATTGAGTTGTTCTTAGTTCCTCTGGAAGGTTATTCCACAGGAAAGCTCCACTCCACTAAAACCGAGCAACCATGATATTGTCACATTCAAATTTTTAATGATTCAACTCAGAACCACTTGAAAAGAGTATTCCTCCTTGCTTTTCATCAAAAGAGCCGGAACGATGCGGCCTGATCTGTCAATTGCAATCGAGAGCAAAGCGACTGAGAGAACTGCGTTGAGACTCGTAAAGTTAATGACTGTATAATTTTATTACAAATCTCAAAAATGCGAAATTTTCGCTAACTGTAATAAAATTCAGGTTCCCTGCTTTAATTCATTTCATTCAGTATTAACCGCTATCCACCTTTTGAGAGGGTCGTGAAGGGGGGTACCAAATCCCAGTTCCCAGCCTAAATTTGGCCCAAATCCCAGTTCCCATTTTACCCCTTCACGACCCTCTAACTATGCAACCGTGTAAGCCTGGTAGCTAGACCGCGGGCGCGAAGGCGAAAAATACTGATTTCACGGTCTCTACTGTCTCTACTGAGGAGTGCAAGGTCTATTGCTACGAAATTTTATTTTTCTATTTCAAAATATTGGAGCAAAGACCGCTGAAGAAAAGAAATCCCATTCCCATTTTATAATTGTTCATCCCATTCCCAGTGGCTAAATCCCAGTCCCAGTGAGTAAATCCCATTTTCCCAGTCCAAAATAAGGCTAATCCCAGTTCCCATTTTACCCCTTCACGACCCTCCTTTGAACAACCGAGGCCTGTTCAATAAACACTAAAAATCTTCAGCAGTCTACAGACATTGTGCGACTAGACTGATATCAAACTTCCTTTAGTCTTCACTGAGATGCAAACCTAGCACTGACGTCTATAGTGTAAATGACGTTTACTTACCCTTTACTCCCAGGAGACTCAAACCTCAAAATTCACGAAGCATCCCAAATGTCATTTTGCGAAATATTGAAAAACAAATGTTACCATGTGAAAGCACTGCCGAAGAGGTTTCATTTGAATGGTCACACCATAGGATTTCATCAACAGACTCAAAAGTTAGAACAAATGGTACCATGCAAAAGTACTGCTGAAGAGGTTTCATTTGAATGGTCACACCATAGAATTTCATCAACAGACTCAAAAGTTAGAACAAATGGTACCATGCAAAAGTACTGCTGAAGAGGTTTCATTTGAATGGTCACACCATAGGATTTCGTCCACGGACTCAAAAGTTAGAACAAAAATGGTACCATGCAAAAGTAATGCCAAAGAGGTTTCATTGGAATGGTCACACCGTAGGATTTCGTCCACAGACTCAAAAGTTAGAACAAATGGTACCATGCAAAAGTACTGCGGAAGAGGTTTCATTTGAATTGTACGTTTCACACCGTAGGATTTCGTCCACAGACTCAAAAGTTAGAACTACACTACATGTCTCCAAGATTTAGAAAACGTTTACAATTGGCTGAAAGCAAACAAACTCACTCTAAATATGACTAAAACTGAATTTATGCTTATCGGATCTAGACAGAGGCTAAGTACTCTCACGGATTCCCCAGCACTTGCAATTAAAGATCTTCAAGTAAACCGGGTCACTACCACAAAATCACTTGGGGTGACCATCGATGACAAACTTGGCTGGAGTGACCACATCGAGAAAGTCACAAAGAAAGTCGCTTCTGGTATTGGGGCCATGAAACGAATTAGGCACCTCGTTCCTCAAGCGACCTTATACTTAATTTATCAAGCATTGATACAGCCACACTTCGACTACTGCAACATTGTTTGGGGAAACTGTGGGATAACTCTGCAGAATAAACTACAAAGGCTACAAAACAGAGCAGCTCGTGTTTTGACCTATTCAAACTATGACGTAGATGCTGGTAATCTATTAGAACTCCTAGGATGGAAAAATCTTGCCTGCCAGCAACAAATTCAAAGAGCTACGATGGTTTATAGGTCTCTACACGGGCTGGCTCCAAACTATCTATTAAGTTCTAAATTTGAGAAGCGAGAAATTAGTTACAACCTAAGGGACTCTGAGGATAAACTTAATGTTCCATTGCCGCGCACAAACTATTATAAAAATAGTTTCAGTTATAGTGGCGCCATGCTCTGGAACAGCCTTTCTCATAATGTAAGGAAAGCTGAGTCCCTTGGGCAATTTAAACGACTTCTCAAAGAGGAACTATAAGGCACGGCATTCGTGGAAAGCAGCTTTTTATTATTTAATTAAATTCTTCATATATAGATATTTTTTAATATTAGTTTATTGCTTTGTGTTAAGTATTATAATGATTTTTAGCTGACGAATTTTTACCGTGTTTAAATAAAGATTATCTATCTATCTATCTATCTATCTATCTACTCTGGAAGAAAAAAGGATTAAAACCGATGCCGATTATTACATAGGCGTACGAGGGGGGGGGCGAGTCGTAAAAAATATAGTATTATTCGAACAAAACTGGGCGACTATTCGGGCACCACAGACACAGAAAAATTACCGAATTATTTTGTGATTCAATGTCTTAATTAATTTGTCTTTATTTCGTAACTCACATTACTCGTGAACTTAACTTTCTAACCGAGCTCTATGCTACATCGATCATGTCATTCATGAGGGTGGTAAAGAGGGGGTCTGGATCACGTTTCATGAAAAATAAAATTGTCATTTCACGTTTCACGGAGAATAAAATAGCCATTTCACGGAAAAAAAAAACATTCCTTACTTTTTGCTAATTAAATTACATCCAAAGTACAGCTTTGTTTGTTGTCTTCACCGACCGTCCACTCCTCGTTCTTCCTGATGTAAAAAGAAAGCTGAGTTCTTTTAATGACGTTGTGTAAAATTACCTAACCTTGTAGAGTGACCTGGGGTCCAGAATGACGATCAGTCACGGTCATGCATTCGTCACGCAATTTACCACCGGCGTAGTTAAACGCTTACTGGATAATTTTTGGGAGGAAGAAAGAAACACGGTTTACAGTAGCATTTCACTAGAAAAAACAACAGTCATTTTTCAGTGCTCATGAAAAAAAGTCGATTCACGGTTTAAGGGTATGTAACCAAATCACGTTTCACGAGAAAAAAATAGCCATTTCACAATTCACGGGAAAAAAGGCCTTTCATGGATCACAAAAAAACCTTTACCACCCTCATTCATGTGATAGCTCCATTAGATGCTAACCGCGTGAGCAGGCATAGAACGACAAATTTGCTTTGTGGTCCGCCAAGGGTGGGAATGATAATGTAGACCGCGCAGGGACTGAAACTAAGTACACATTTTGCGACCATCTTGCTTATTAGGACAGTATGTATGGTTGGTATCTGGAGGATTAAAGTATGTCTTCGTCGAGGTCTCGTAAAAGATCTTACTGGTACCGTGTAAATTGCGAAAAACACCGAGATGTAGAAGCTCATTCTCGGATGATTCACAATGGTAGAAAATATCAGCGAGTGCTAGAATAAACATGACGTCACGAGCTTCATTCGGGCAAATTAAGTTCAGCTCCCCCCCCCCCCCCCCACTCCCCCCTCCCAGCTCCGACAAAATTTTTTTCCGTAATAACTGACGCCCTCGGAACCGCGATTTATAAATTAGTGTCCGAAACAGAGGGAATCCGCAAATGCGGGGTGCGACACAAAATTCTTTGAAAATGTGTTGACAATACTGAGGGAGATTACATATATTATATTGCCTGGTATTGACTTTTAGTACCCGTCAGAGCCTCATTAGTATGCTAAAGGGGCAAATTGTCATCTATTTTTAGTATCACTTTGAAAATATAAATCATTCAGAGTTCTTTGGCAAAGCTAAGATCTGTGTTTTAATAGCGTTAGCCTTAAAACCATCGAAAGTTACAAATGAAGATTTTATGTAACTTTGTCATAACCAAGGTATCTAGCGCTACTACTAACACTATCCTTAAAATGATTATTTCTTGATGCCCTTCTTTCAAAAACTTTGTCTATTCATCAAAACAAACAATCTTCGTTTTACTTGTTTGTTCATCATTACTGAACAAAGTCACAAATTGAAAAGAATTGGTCTCTTAGACACCAAAGTTTAATGAATATATGACCCCAAAATAAAACTTTTTCTAGAGAGAAGTACAGGAGACTCGAGTGGTCAACTGCTGATCATTGCTGTATGTGGTTATCACGGGTAAAGAGCATCAGATATTTTGCTAACTATCAGTAGGAGCATCCGCAACAGCTTCAGGTCGAGGTTGTGACGTCGCACTCTCTGACGGTGAAAACGTTCTGGGATTGGTTGCTTGTGACGTGTCAGGTATGACTGTTGTGGACTGTGTAGTGGTGACTGTGCTCCTGGCAGGACAGTGTTTTTGGCATTTCGATTTCTTGTTTATAACTTTTTGTAAAGATTGACTGAAAGAAAAAACATATAAAAGAGAAGTGCATCCGGTTAATATTCTCTTACGGCGAGACACGTCTTACCCTGATCACCCAACAAACGTCTTTACAACTTAGCTAATCAGAGGGGGCGAATTCAATTGACAGGCACGCCTCCTCGTAAAGTTAAGCACGATGGAATGTAATCTTATCGCTTCGTGTTTTATGGTAGAGTCTACCTTCTATAGCTCAGAAGGACGTCGGACACTTATTGAGAATTATATAACGTAAGGTCGACACTTAGAATTGTATTTTCAATAAATGTTTAAGTGTAAAAAAGAAAATCTAAAATCCCCACTCAGGATTGAACCTGTGACCTCAACTAGGCTTAGACTTACATAGCCTACCGTACGACAGTACCACCTATCTCGCCCCTCGAGAGGAGTTCACGATCATCATGTAAACAGTTAGTTTCATTTTCAAAGAAATAAGTGAAAAGTTAGCTCGCCCGGGGTAACTCAGGGGGAGGTTTGTCTCGGGGCCTTAAATAAACGTCGGGTCCCTAATAAACGCTGGGTTCAAATAAACGCGGGGTCAATAAGGACGAGGTTTATGATTAAAAACTGAGGGTGTTTAATTCAGAAAATACGGTACTTTAGTAAGAGTACGGTGAGATCTTATAAGTGTTTTTCACGTTACGTCACGGCGGCCATGTTGGTGCACACCTACAAAAGAACGTTAATGAACTTCTTTTGTTATGTGCACCAATATGGCCGCCTTTGTCATTTGAGTCCCACAGGACTGGAGGTCACGTGAGTGAAAACCATCTATAAGAGCAGAACGCATCTTACCTGACAAATGGGTATGCTAGATAGCTGTATGGCATCTTGAAGTGAGCAACCAACAGTCCACATCGATTGTAAATCAATATATCGTCTTTTTTGCCCCCCAGCAATCCCATGATATCTTGTGTGGTTGGTTCCTGGTACACTGGAAAGGAAACCCTCTTTGTCAACTCGTTGATTGTGGCGGCGGCCTTTTTCATGTTCAAAATCATGAACGAAACATCAGTGATATTCCTGTAATGAATAAAGCATGAGAGCAATTTTATTCTCCTCATTGGGAAACAAAAGGGGGTGTAATGCTCGAATCGAGAACCCGTCACACATCATGACCGTATCCTAGTCTTAGTGCCATAGTCAGCAACAATAGGGTACGTTCGGAATCATGGTCCAGTAACACAGAAACACCAAACTTTGTAACCTCCATCCAGTATGGGGACGCCTGGCTGGGACCGCACCCTGGATCCAGAGGTCCGTTCTCTGAATATCATGAGTGAAATTAACCGCATAAACGGTTAGAAGAAGCTCGCGAGACGGACCTCTGGTCACTCGAATATACAACCTCATTTCCATGCGAGGATCCAGTTCAGAATCTGAACTAGGTCGCTGATTGGTTACTCCTACTTGTTTCCAGACTCTACCGGGAGTTAATGATGCAACAGCAACTTCGATTGGCTGGACCAAAACAATTCGCCACGGGCGCGTGAAAAACCGGTTTCCCAAAGTGAAGCCACGCAAACAACAATGGCGGACGTAGATAGAGATTGCGGCGTTTTGCGATCTTTAAGAAACGCTGTGGATTACTCTTTAGTATCCAAATTTTCAAAATATCAGAGAACTAAAGCCAGTTTAGAAAGAAGCGCTGTTGAAATTTATTCAGCGCAAGGATGTCTTGAAAAGAGGTGTTGACAGGCCAGACACGACTTATTAATTCGTGTTATCGTGGAGTGTGACCTTTAGAGTTTTGTTTGAACGAGGAAAATTTTTATCTCTATTTAATTTTTATCTCTAGCACGGTGGCGTGCTTTGGAGCTGCAGGTATTCTCGCTGAACGATTTCGCTGACCACTGGTAGGTGACAGGAAGAGAAATAGGTGTACTGGATTAATTGCGTGCGGATATCAAGGATTCTTTGTTTGTTAAATCTATCGCCATTGAAAACGGTTGTATCCAGAAAGTTTACTTCTTTGACTGAGATTAATTTTTGTTTGCAAGGACAATAAAATCTTCTATCTCCTTTTTCTCAACACTCTACAGTGAAAAAATGTCATCGATGTATCTTTTCCACTGGAGTGGATTTGATTTAATATTTCTGTCTCGACCGCGGAATATTGTCACCAGATTTAATGTAAACAAACAGACACGCGTTGGTCCCCAGGGTTTAAAACCGGTTTGGTAGGATATCCGATCCACAAATCGCATGGAAATGAGGTTGTGTACTCGAGTGCCCAGAGGTTTTTATTTTTTCTCGGCGCGTTGCGCCTCGTAGTCGCGGCTTCGCCGCTCAAACTCGCCGTTTTCACCAAAAAATAAAAACCTCTGGCACCCAGGGTACTGGGACCGTGACTCGATGTCCCATTCTGGAAGGCGTCCCTTTACTGCATGGAGGTTACAAGTGTAGTGTCTGTGTGTAACTGTCACTATGACCCGCTGTTCCATTTTGGGACACACAGACACTAGGCTACGTTTGCAACCAACAGTAAGGGGACATCTCCCACAAGGGGACGTTGACGTGGTTTGCGTGGCTACCGTGACGAACACCAAATTTGAAACCTGCAGTTAGGGGATACCTCCTATAAGAGGACACTGAGTCATGTTGTTGGCCACACACAAAATTAAATACTACATTTGTAACCTGCAGTAAACGAAAATCTACAGGGACACTGAGTCATTGGTCATGACCACGCACAAACCCTTGGGTTAAACCACCAGTTAGGGGACACCTATCCTAGAGCAGTTTTCATTTGAGTGTCATAAAACCAAAAACCAAAGTAATTACTCTGACCAATCAATCAGAACTCGAAGCAATTACATGTCGGCGGCGCCAAGCGCGGGAAAACGCGTGCGAGCAAGTCACGATTGGTTTTGATTTTACTTCTGATTGGTCGAGAAAGTGGCGCGAGATATTTTAGCCAATCACAAGGCGTAGAAATGCAAAACCAAAGCAATTGTGTAATTACTTTCGACACTCAATTGAAAACTGCTGTATCATAGTGACTCGTATTCCTGACTAGCCACACAGAAACATTATCTACATACTCTAGCAACCTGCAGTAATTACCTCTCTATGACCATTTTCTTATACATGACGTCCATCTGGCTTGCCTGCCACTGACAAAATCGTCAGCTGGCCAGCAGTAGTCCAAGGAGCACCACGTGACCCTTTGACCGCGCTTCAGCTACTGGGTTGAGTTGACCAATCGTCCACGTGGGAGATCGCGGGCATGTTCTTGAGCCCGTCGTGAATGCCAGAAACGAAATCGAGGCAACAAGTAGTGGTATGCCAACGGTACGCATTTTTGCCGCGAAGACCTGTAATCAAATCAAACCTGTAAAAAAGGTTTGCAAAATACATACATTTCATAATAGTGATAATATTTTATATGATGGTTGCGTAAGGGAAAGAATACTGGACTCAACTGGTCATCAACTACTCTCTTATTTTCTTCATCGCGCTACCTTTCTTTGGGAAATGCTTTGCTTGTACAACGATAATACTCGAACATGTCGAAGGGAAACTCATTCGCATTAAAAAGCCTCGATGGTTAGGTATCTGACGTCGCTGAGTTTCCGCTAATAAAGAGATTTCGAATGAAGAAGTTCAAATCGTGAATATTGTTTATCATTACGTCTAGAAAGTGCCGGGATTATTTTGTCGTTCTGGAGGTTGGGAATCGTGCCGAAATCTATCGTTAAAGGGATTTTTTTTATCTTAAGATTTGCTTGGAAAAGCGGAAAGGGAGGGGGGACTGGGGGGGAGGGGGGGGGGGGGGGGGTGGGGGCTGTATACATTGATGAAACCACTACTTTATTGCCTTCTGTTCTGTCTGAAATAAGATTTTTGTAACATGATATTGCGATATGATTTGATAAAAGACTTCCTTCACTCAAGTTAACCTATTCAGTTATGAGACTAAAACACTGTAAATAAAAGACTATCATCTATAGCGTCAAGACAATAAATACGCAGTGTTTCGTGATCCTTACCAACAGATCTTTATCCTTGAATAGGTCTTAATACCCCGACTGGCTTAGAGCTATGGGAAGACACGTTCTTGGTTTCAAGTATCACCGATTTCTTTTAAAAATGGTAGCAATGTGATAAAAACTACGCTGGGTTCTACCCAGTTCTACGGCTTTTTCGTATAAACTCAGAGAGATCGACTGGTGATCTCAAAAGTGTTTTAAGACATATAAAACATCAACAAGAACCGAAGAACTTCAATTCGTAATCGCGTCATCCGAAACGACGATATGCAACAATTTCAACTAATTTGATTCCGTAACAAACGCACATTTATGACTTTGTTCCTTGAATCGAAGAAAACTTACCCAGCTGATGAACAAAGACCTGTTCTTTGGGTCGCAGAGAATCGCGAGTACAATTTACTTCCTCACTGTACGATGTGCGTTCCAGGCCAATTTAAACAGTCTTCGAAGGTTGGGGAGAAGAATAAACTGGAATATGATAGCCTATTGAATATTTTACTGGCAAGAACACAAATTTTAGTAAACAAACGTTTCATTGATGAACTTTAACCCGGGAATCTCAATGAGTCACGTTTTTTCCGAAGATAAGTAATGTCTATCAGCAAATGCAACCATCTATTCTAATTCCGTGATGATTTTCAGAAGAGGTTCCATGAGCAAATTGTTTTTCTAGCGAACGAAGTAGAGGTGTTGTCTTGAGGATTGGGTGGTGGGACTCCCAGAATTAGAATGAAATTTTCAAGACACCCTAAAGGTAACAGAATCTCGTTTGATAGGCGTGGCTCAAACGGTTTTTTACCCCTAAAAACCCAAACCCGCGATATAAAAGGCGAATCTCAAATAAAGCAAAGTGAAGCCGAATCTTGGTGTAGATCAGGATCAGCAGTATGGAATAAAACTTAAAACTAAATGCTAGGCAGTGGCGTAACAAGCCCATAGGCCCGTAGGCCCGCGCCTACAAATTTTTCAGCCTACTTGTGTTACATTTTTAAGAATTGGAATCCATTTTTTTTTTATCAAATATTAGGATTTCGGTGCTGTCAAGATACACATAAAATCACCAGAAAGTGAAGGATAAAGCATTTTCAAGGGCCAATATCGAAAAATTTTCCGGGGGGGTATGCCCCCGGACCCCTCCAGGATAGCCAGGCCTACAACTCTTTTAAAAGCTGGCTGCGCCCCTGCAAGGCTGATCGGACAGCTATAAAGGGTATTTTATTGCCCAATATTTCGGTTAGGCAAAACTACCGAAATATGGGTAATAAAATACCCTTTATAGCTGTCCGATCAGCCTTGCATTAAGTTTTAAGTTACAAATGTATATAAAAGGCGGCTGGACTGTCAAACTCATGCAAATGAGCAAGATCTATTGTTCTTGTTCATTTGCATTAGATTCGGCGTGGGGCTTTGCCCGTTATCTCATTCACGTTTCATGCAATCCAAAAGCTCTGCTTATATCATGAAGCTATGTTATGGGATGTTTTTGTAAATTTGGGTGATTTTTGGGTATGTTTGGGATCGGAGGAAATAGGTATTCTCACTAGGATTGGTAATATTTAGAGAATTGAAGTTGAGAGTAAATGGGTAAAAGAAGACAGGATGAAGAAAAGAGGATCTATAGGAGTGAACAAAAAATGAAAACTGGATCAACAACACATAATTTATTCATTTCAGCATTTTATATTAGATATAACGATGGCAAGACAAAGCTGTCTACTTTGTTGACCTAGAACAACTTGAATAGTGAAAAAAAATTCTCGAGGTTATTTCATATAGCAATAACAATGTTAATCTGATAAATCTTCATTTTGCATTGACTGTAGTTTGAAGTGTCAGCCAATCGAAAAGTGCCTACCATTCTCACTATTAAATCTCTGACAAGATCGGACACTCAGAATTCGGCGCTTTCTCGCGGGCACCACAGGGGGTAGGGTAGGAAATTGGCTGACACTTCAGACAAAATATTATCTACCTTATAAAACTTTCCGTACATTATTTTCCAATAATCAAACGAAGATTTGATACAAAGAAAAATTACACCGTATTTCTTATCAATTCATTTTGCTTAAGGATTTCTATTGGCCTTTCCGATGCGTTTTCCGACACGGCCTCAAAAAATAACGCAACACATCGCGTCACGCAATCGTGACTATGTCACGAAATATTTTATTATGGGTGATATTAACAAATTTAGAACTCGATAAACAACAACAACAATAACATACTTTCACACACTGGCTCCATATTCCCGAAACAACATAAGCAACGTTAAGAATTGAACTGTCAACGTTTGTAAACAAATATTCAAACTGTATGGTTGAGAGCGAGCTTGTGTTGTCCCAGAGCAGTGTGACTTCCAAAAAACCTTCCACAGCGCACACAAGCCCAGTGAAATAGCTCCTCGCTGTGTTGATTCAGGCTGACCTTCGATCTGAAGCTCTTAAAACAAACGCCGCAGGTGTAAAGGACGTCGACAAAACGAGACGGGTCCCGCAGACGGCCAGTACGAATGCAGTAAACACTCTGCAAAAATGCTTGGCGTCGCTTGTACCACACGGTATAGCTGAACTGAAAACTGTAGATTGAACCTGAACATTCAGAAGACGTGGAATCTCGCCGCTCCCTTCTGCAATTTTGCACCTCAATTTCGCGTCGAGAGGAATTCGCGAAGCCTCTTCCGTCGTCACGCCAGTACGGGTGGAAACGGCGGCGTTTACATCTTCTTCGGTGTTTCATCTTCAACTGCAGCCTTCTGTCGCTGTAGCTACGGCTGCATTTCTTGTAGAATACTTGGCGAGAGCAACGCGAGCTCCGTTCGTCTTCGTCGTAGTAAATATCGACCTCTTTCGAAGGTGTGCGCCGAGTAGTGATTTGCAAGTTGTCTCCGTGCCATGAAAACGAACGCGTGTTTTCCTTCAGTGCTGCGGAACCATATAGGAGTGCAGGATAATCAAATACGTTTTCTACGTATTCAATTCTTTTTGTCTTGATATACTCGCATTTACCAATCTTTTCTAGCTCTTTAAAGACCCAAAGTCGTCTGTTATTTCGTGTGTACCATTCCCATTTTTCCTGATAAAACACGACTTCTATTAGAGGAATATCTTCAAGGAGAACTTCTCCGTTCTTTATCTGCGTAAAAGTCTCCAACAGAGGAATTCCGTTGTCAAATTTGGATGCAAGTAAGTTCTGAGTGAAGCGTATTTCTGAAGGCTTCAAAAGAACGAGATACGTAAAATTCATTGCGATATTGTTATTGATTTGAGAAGCAGTGCAAAAAAAGTTTGCGCGCTGATAAATAAATTTGCCTGCACGAACCACGTGCAGAATGGCGCGAAATATTCCCAGGGGAGTCTGAAAAGCGAAAGAAAAACAAACAAGAAGACAATTTAGGGAGGGAGGGGTAAGGTCTTGTAATTTTTTTCCAAGTTTTTTTCTTGAAAGTTCATCCTCGTTGTAAATTTTTCGTATTTTTCAAGAATGCACGGATCACTGAAATCCCCAGGGTCTTTTTAGTGGCGGGAGAACAAAAAAAAAAACACTTTTCGCGGTCTTGTTCGGCAATAAGAAAAATGGAAAGATTTTCTTTATAACAGTGTAAATATTAGTAATGAGAAATCAGAAAAATATGAATCATGTTTTCCGAGAAAGCGAAAACAAAATGAGAAAAAAGAAAATTATATTTTTTGGAAAAAAAATAATTCGTGAAGTAAAGTGCAAAGTGGAAGTCCAAAGAATTCCCGTGTGGGGAGGGATGGGTAACGTTTTTTTTCCACACGACACCAGTACCAGTCTCTCGTCAACAGTTTATTAGGACTGGAAGAAGTGACGAGAAAGGATATTTTGAAACGTGTCGGCAAAATGAATATTTTTCCATTGCTTTTAATCAGTTATACCTCTGTTGGCTGTATGGCCGTAGCAAAAGAGGACAGCGGAGGTGAAAAAACGCTTGAAATGGAAGGATGGCTTGATCCTGGCGACATGTTACATTACGACGCTGACAGAGTGTTGGAAAGCGCGGTTAGTTTCGTTTTAAAACTTTTGAATGACGTGCCAATTTGAAGTTACATGCTGAAGCTATCTTAGCTAAACATAATCAGTATTACGGTTGTTTTTCAACTTACTTTACAAATTAGTACCTCTCGTTCGTTTTGCGAACGTTCCGAAGCAGCAAAAATTTTATTAATAGAAGGGGCTGGGAGTAAGCACCCCCCGGTTTACTTGTCAAATGTGGTGGATGGTAGGGGTGATCAAAGATTTCTGGGGTAAAAAACTGGTAGTTGGGAGCTTGTATACATGCTCAGAGGAACGAGTAGATTTATATGTAACTGGCTGAACCATGTTACTATTGGCACAAGTTTTAAGTTATTCTGCATTTTATAGAGCATTGACAGGCAAGGTATTGATCTTTGAGATTGCAGGGTCATCCAGTTCAAGCAGTATAGCATGCCATTAAAACTGTGACGGCAATTGAAACAATTAAAGACTCAACGCCCTGCCCTCCTTTGTACCATTTCTACAGACTTGTTTTTTTTTGCCGTGAATGGATCCCACACAGTGGAGCAGTATTCAACTGAAGGCTGGACTAAAGTTCTATATGCCTTCTCCTTAGTTGTTACCTCTGTAATGGTAACTGAGACTAAGGAAAACAAAAATCAAACTTCCAACCAAAGAAAAATTTTTAACCCCAACCTATATAAGAGATGATTGCCATCAGAAATGGCGAAGCAAATTTTCTATGAGGTTACATAGCTGATACTCTCTGACCTTTTACTATTTTTCATTTCTGTTGTGAATCATTACAGATAGATCACTCAATCAAGGACACTTAACGCCATTAGGCATTATTAGTTGTGTTACTTTATTGTATTGACTTGTGAGCCGCGCGCACCTAGGCAAGCAGACTCTGTCTTTACCCAGACTCCTTTGCTCCGTGCACGTTGTACTCGTTGTTATTGTTCTGCCATTTTGTTCGGATCGTGTTCTGTTGTTTCTACTTTCCTTGTTGACTGGCGTAAACTGTTGTCTCAAAGGCTGTATAACAAAAGCAACTGTAGC
Source organism: Cladopsammia gracilis (assembly GCA_022457155.1). NCBI lineage: Eukaryota > Metazoa > Cnidaria > Anthozoa > Scleractinia > Dendrophylliidae > Cladopsammia > Cladopsammia gracilis. Next base: position 613,256 of record JAJGOT010000486.1, read on the forward strand.
CTCATTTGTATGAATGCCTTAATATTTTCTGGGCTTGATCAGGCTCTGTTACATGGGAGAAAACTGTACATGTACATTGTAAGATTTTAGACTGATTTTTAATTTTTCTCGGTGATATTCTGAACTACAGCTGTACTACCACATATTAATTTGATCATGATACAGTACAACTCGACTGTCCATGAAATGCTAAAGTGATACTTCCTGTTTACAATCATTGACTATTGTTATTCAGATTTGCCAACAGTCAAACATTAGAAATAACTCTTTGCTTCAGCAGCCAATAAGCCTCTGGCTGGCACATTAATATCAATAGGTGATGTAAAGCAAAGTATCGCTGTGGCTAAATCATTAATTTCTCGCTTTTATTTTTCCAATGATTTGCTATTCAAAGATGAAACAACAATAACAACAAAGATATTAAATGTAAGGAGAAATTAAGACTCGGAAAAAAATCCGAGTCCCAGATGGGACTCCTGATAATTCTTTATTTATATTCCTAATAATAATTACATGTATGTATCACAGGGCTTTTCCAAAAGTGGTTCAAACGGTGCAAACAAGCCATCTGATTGCAGTCAACTTCAAGTAAAGCTATCGCAGTGTCAAAAGGACTTGGAAAATCTGCCTCTACAATGTCCAGCCTGTGCTGAAAAAACTGTCATTAATGCATCACCTTGTGACACTCCCTACTTCAAGAAACTTGTGCGAACAATCCTAGGAAACATTGAAGATCGTGGGGATCATGAAATAACAGTAACTGCTTCAAACGATGATGTCTCTACCCTTGAAAAATTTGTCACTTCCGAGGGTGGAAATGTACAGGATGTCAGTGAAGTTCTTGAAGGCATCATCTCAAATTTCAAAGGCAAAGACGATCTATTTGATTTTGGTCAATGGGATACTTCATCACTCAGTTATGTTACCAAAGAGGCGATTCTAATTTTGCTAGCCTTCATGCTTGTGATCTGTGCTGTTGTAATCTTTGAGATGCGCACAAAGTTACCATGGCGATCACAACTCTGGTTTGTTCTGTTTGTGTGTTTTATTGTCAGTATACCTTGGGAATGGTATCGTTTATACAGAAAAGCCTTTGCCTCTAAGCAAGCACAAATGGAAAAGGAGATTCCCAAGCAATGCCGTCCTGATCATGAGTTACACCCGTTAGAGTCCCTGACACTTTGGTTTAGAAATTCATTTACGTTTTCTGATGACATGTGTATCAGATACCAAGAGACGCTACTCATTGATCCAATCTGGGAAGTTTCTCCAGCAAAAGTAAGTTTGTTTTGGAAACTTTGTTTGTTCTAATGTGGCTTAACTGGGAAACATTTGTTTTGGAAGCAAAATTTGTTTCCAGGAAGCAAGATTGTTTTTGACTTGATTCAATAACATTTCCGTGCATCTGGGAAGCAAGATTTGCATTCACAACAATTTTTTCTCTTGCGGCTCAACTGTGAAACATTTGCATCTGCATCAATGTTTCTGGCCCTAATATTGTTGTTCAACATTAATTTGTTGGTTTATTGTAATGTTGGAATGCTTAGCACCCCATGTTAAGTGAAGTTTGACCAACATTTTTTGTTCATTTTGTTGGGCACAGCATTGTTTGAATGTTTCCAACACAACAACACTAGTGACAGCCAATCATGTCTCAGCCACACGTCCAACAAATCTTGCACACAATTCTGGGATGTTTAGCCTGGTATCTAACAATGCCATCCAACAAATATTGGCCAATGATGTTGGATTGTTTAGCCAAGGCTTTACCTACATGTACATGTAATAAATATTTTCAATATACTGTACCAGAGCTCTTGTTCAGTCCGCTTGAGCAGAGTACTATTATGAGGGTTGAAACAAAAGATTTTGCCTCCACTACTCAACTGGACACACAAGAATGATGATACAGTGTATCTGGCCATCTGGGCTAGCCAAGCCACCGTATAAAACCTAGTGTCCACATGATGATATTAAAAGAAAACTAAACATAACCCTTACACGGCGAATGCTGACCATAGAATGTCTCATCCTCCTAACGGCTACAAATTATGAACTGTAATCTCATAACTCACTGTGCACCTGCTACCCTCCCCCATACCTCTGGCACATGCCAGCAAAATAATAATTTATGCTAATTTAGGACCAACACAAATTACGTTTTCTTTTTTGAACACTCTGAAGTGTTTGGAATTGAAAACGTTACAATTGTCTAACAGAATTAGTAAAATATCTTCATCAACCTCATACAATCATGAAGTTTGAATAAAGAAAATCATAAGCATGACATTGGTTTGGAAACCCAATCTTATCATTAATTACGGTAGCATAGATTTGGAGAATTTTATTCCTTCGTTTCCTCTCACTGTATACTATTTATAAAACTTGGCTGTGCCTCGTTTTCCAACCCACTTTTTGGTGTTAAGAAGTCCTGATGAAGCACTCTTCCTTGTGTTTGATAATTATTTATTACATGCAAGTTGTTTTAAATGGTGATGGCATGCCATATACTACATACAAGTGTGAGTGTACATCGGGTTGTGGTTTGACATCAATTCTTTACCTCAGTCTGGTTGAGTTCTTTGGGCCAATGCTTAGTTGTTGTTTCCGATACACTGACAAGTAAATTTGGTTTGGATTTGAACATCACCGTCAAATTCCAATTACTGTTATCTTCATTTTTCAACCTTCCATATATGTCAATATATCTCTTAGCGAAATAAACAAAGAACGTTTATTTTTTGAGCAAGCATTTAAACGCATCGAAAAAGTGTTTAAATGCATTAAAATAGTGTTTAAATGCGTATATAAAGTGTTTACAGTGTAAATGTGTATATAAAGTGTTTAAATACGTTAATAACCCTTGGTTTAAATGCGTTTAAACACCATTATGGCAATTCATCTTTGACCACCTTTTCCAAAATAGGGTCACATATCTTCATTTTTCAACCTTTCATATATGTGTCTGGATAAATCTAAGAACAACAACAAAAAGTCTTTATTTTCGGAAACACAGTTACATTTTAGCTGCCTGCGTTTAGTTGATAATTTAACATGGTTCAAGGCTCTCCACTCATCGGATGAACAACTGTGTATTTTTATTAAATACATGTATGTCGTCTGTTGTGAACTTTTACAGGCAATATCGGCCACAGTAGCAACTGTTATTGCTCAGCCATTCGAACATCTTGCCGAGGCCATTGGCAAAAGTTTCCGCGCCTTGTTTAGAGAGGTCCCCATCCAGTGGCAGCCATTTGTGTTCACTGCAGTGATTCTCATCATCATTATTGCTTTGTTTACTCTGAGTGGGTTACAAGTGAGGTTACCATTTATGACAATCGCAACTGTTCCAGCCCTCCCTGGGAACTTCCAAGCCAACTTACGGCAGATTGAGCATCAGGTTCAAAATGTCGGGGCAGCTGTGGATCGACAGAATGCTGCTGCTGGGCAACGAGATGCGATCGACAACGCACCACTGCAAGAGGACATACACAACCAACAAATTCGGATGTTAGAGCTGTTGGAAGTCATAAATGAACGGCAACAGAGAAGAGCTGAGCTCGCAATTCAAGGAGCCAATGATCGGCAAGTGCAGAGGGCCTTGGCTCCTGTTGAAGCAGCAGCTAATAATGCTGGGGCTGATGAAGAGAGGCCTGAGAGAGCCCCCGTTATGGAGACACCTAAGCTTAAAGTCCCTGTTCAGAATTCAGATCAAGATGTTAAGTTCAGTGTTGAAGATGTGGGCGCTTCTGAAGAGACATGACATTAGCTTGTTTAATGATACTTTTAGACTGAACAGAACCATTTCATAGGAGAGTTAAATAAATAATAATGTTGAGAGTTCATTCAGTGAGTACTACTTAATGTTGCCAAAACTCTGGAGAAGCATTTCAGTTAAAACAAGTTTTAAAATTCTTGTTGCAAGTCCACACCATACATGAATATTGAAAATGCAATGAAGTCTGTCAAGATGTTATTGCCATTTCATTGGTTACAGGTGAGTGTCCAAGAGAGCTCATCATTTGTCAGAACTGGCCGGTCGAGCCAGTCAATTTGTAAATAGTACATGTATGTCATTACTTTTTGGACTGGCCATCCAGACTGGTCAATTTGTAAATACATGTAGTATGCATCATTTTCATGGATTTGAAGGTGTTGTAGGTTGAAATGAAATTCAGGTTAAAATGATTTCAACCTACATGTAGTTTGATTTTGAATTTCTTTTGTCTTTGATTCATCATCATAAATCAGAAACAAAGGTAATTCAAAATCAAGCTAGGTTGAAATCATTTTAACCTGAATTTCATTTCAACCTACAACATAGGAATAAGTGCTACTGTAGGAATAAATGTAAGTGTTCAAAAAGGTGCAGTATTTTTACGAACTGACTGGTCTAGCCGACCTGTTCTAACAAATGGTAAGCTGGAAACACCCAAGTTTAGGAAGATTTGGGTGGACTTGCATAAATTTTTGAACTCAATCAGAGTGTCAAATAACATTGCAAATTGATGTACAATGTCTACAAAATGCATGCTAGCCCCAGCCAAACAGTGTCACAAGTTGTAACAACTTTGATGTACAGCTGTAACAACATTACTGCAAATTGATGTACAACTACAAATGTATGCTAGCTGCAGCTAAGTTCAGTGTTACAAGTTGTACCAACTTGATGTACAACTGCAAATTGATTTACAACTACAAATGCATGCTAGCTGCAGCCAAGTTCTGTGTTACAAGTTGTACCAACTTGATGTATCAACATTTTATACTGCAAAATATTATTGATGTACAACTACAAAATTTAATGCATGTAGCCACTGTTCCAAGTTGTACCAACTTGATGTAACAACATTACTGCATATTGATGTACAACTAAAAATGCATGCTAGCTGCAGCCAAATTCAGTGCTACAAGTTGAACCAACTTGATGTGACATTACTGCAAATTGATGTACAACTACAAATGCATGCTAGCCGCAGCCAAGTTCAATGTTACAACAGGGACCGCGCAGAGGGAGGGGCTGGGGGGGCTTTAGCCCCCCCCCCCCCCACTTTTTTGCAAGAATAAAAATAAATGAAACAAAAAATAATTTAACAAAAGTAACGGAGTGAAAAACTATAAAAAATCGTTAATTCGAAAGTGACCAGAGTTACTGGCAAAGACAAACGCGCAGATAAATAGACAGAATGAAGCATTAGTCGTTACAATTGTAAAATATTTTTTCGCTTCTAATCTAGCAGAGGTAAACGTCTTTTAAATGGCTTCTTTTTCCTGCGGACCTCTCAGGAAAACGCGTTGTTGTTTTGTAACTTTAATATCATTCACTAAATTATTTTCAGTTACCGTTTTGTTTTGCCGTGTAAATATTTTGAATGAATAATAAAACAATTATTGAACTCGGCTTTCGTATGATATGAAGATATACAGATCTCGGAGGGTGTTATCCACCGGGCTCAAGCCTTCGGCTTTGACGGATAACCCCCTGGATCTGCATAACTCTTCATATCACACTCAGCCTCGTGCAATAATTGCTGAGTAATTATACAGCGTTGAGTTCAAGGCCGCTCAAGCAAAATCTGTGGATTTCTGGCTTATTTATAGTAATTAAAGGTTGATATCAGTAGTATAACATAACAATCTATGATATTTCAATTTAGTGGTGAATTTTCAGACCCAACAGCAACATCACTGAAGATGTGGAAAAAATCAATAGTTTTATCGTTATAATAGCATTCACCATCACTTTAGAGAAATTGAATAGAAATCCACGACCATGCCCCCCCCCCCCTCCTCCCGCCCGCAGAAAAAATTTCCTTCACGCATTCTTCTTTAGCCCCCCCACTCGAAAATTTGCTGCGCGGTCCCTGTACAAGTTGTACCAACTTGATGTGCAACTGCAAATTGATGTGCAACTACAAATGCATGCTATCTGCAGCCAAGTTCAGTGTTACAAGTTGTACCAACTTGATGTGCAACTGCAAATTGATGTGCAACTACCAATGCATGCTAACTGCAGTCAAGTTCAGTGTTACAAGTTGTACCAACTTGATGTGCAGCTGCAAATTGATGTGCAACTACAAATGCATGCTATCTGCAGCCAAGTTCAGTGTTACAAGTTGTACCAACTTGATGTGCAACTGCAAATTGATGTGCAACTACAAATGCATGCTAACTGCAGCCAAGTTCAGTGTTACAACAAACAGTGTAATATAAAAAATTGTAATATATATATATATATATATGGGTAATGCTTGTTTCTTGTAAATGAAAGTTAAAACAGGAAAACTAAGGCATAGTAAACCATGATCAATAGAATTCTTTCTGAAATGCTTTTAAACTTTGTCAGGAATTGTGAGAAAGTTATGAGTTGAAACCACAAATTTAAAATTAACGAAGGTATGCCAATATGTTATGTTGCATGATTTAACAACTTGGAAAAGCTGTAACTTGATTTTTAACGTTCAGTTGTCTTGAAAAGTCCATTAATCCAGACAGGGCCTGGAAACAACTCGCAATCAAATTTGTTTCATAGCTCTTGCAGTTTGTCCTTTACAATCATTAAATACTGTTGTGTTCCTCACATTTACAGGTATATAGTAAAATTAGCAAAAATTACAGATGAATTACAGATAAAAATAGAGATAGTTTTATTATATTTTTTTTAATTTGTTTAGCGGTATGTAAAGGCCATTCCATAGGCCACATTAAAGTGTTTTGTGTTCTTAAAACCCTCTCTGCATTGAAACTCACAAGTGTCTTACAAACCACTGAATATAATGACATCCAGTGTAATTGGAGTGTTTTGGCCGCGCACAAAATAGACCCATGTTCAATCATCATAATATGATCTTTGTGGCTTCAAAAACACTCATTAAAATACAGTCGAACCTCTCTTTACGCACACCTCCATATTACGGACACCTCTCTATTACAACAGTTCTCTTGGTCCTGAAGTTACCAAAATTCATAATACATACACCTCGATAATACAGACACCTCTATAATACAGACACCTTGATGATACGGACACCTCGATAATATGGACACCTCTATAATACAGACACCTCGATAATACAAACACCTCTATAATACAGACACATTGATGATTCAGACACCTCTATAATACAAACACCTTGATAATATGGACACCTATAATACAGACACCTTGATGATACGGACACCTCTATAATACAAACACCTCGATAATATGGATACCTCTATAATACAGACACCTTGATGATACGGACACCTCTATAATACAGACACTTGATGATGGACACCTTGATGATACGGACACCTATAATACAAACACCACGATAATATGGACACCTATAATACAGACACATGGATGACACCTTGATGGTACGGACACCTGTATAATACAGACACCTTGATGTGGACACCTCTATAATACAGACACCTCTATAATACAGACACCTCGATGATACGGACACCTATAATACATACACCTCGATAATACATACACCTCGATAATACAGGCACCTGTATAATACACCTCAATAATATAGACATCTCTATAATACAGACACCCTGATGATACGGACACCTCTATAATACAGACACTTGATGATGGACACCTCTATAATACAAACACCTCGATAATATGGACACCTCTATAATACAGACACCTTGATGATACGGACACCTATAATACAGACACTTGATGATGGACACCTATAATACAGACACCTTGATGATACGGACACCTATAATACAAACACTTCGATAATATGGACACATGTAATAGACATGTTGATGATACGGACACCTCTATAACACAGACACCTTGATGGTACGTACACCTATAATACAGACACCTTGATGGTACGGACACCTATAATACAGACACCTTGATGGTACGGACACCTATAATACAGACACCTCGATAATATGGACACCTATAATACAAACACATTGATGATAGGGACACCTCTATAATACAGACACCTTGATGATATGGACACCTATAATACAGACACATTGATGATACGGACACCTCTATAATACAGACACCTTGATGGTACGACACATAATACAGACACCTCTATAATACAGACACCTTGATGATAAGGACACTATTAATAATACAAACACCTTCGATAATATGGACACCTATAATACAGACACATTGATGACACAGACACCTCTATACTACAAACACTGCGATAATATGGACACCTATAATACAGAGACTTTTTGGCCCATTGGTGTCTGTATTATGGAGGTTCAACTGTAGTTTGTGATCAATTAAACCCGCATATTTTTTGGGTCGGTAAGGACATAAATTATTATAAACAAGCACAACATATATACCATTTTTTTTAGTTCGTAGGCACTTTAATAACACTCCACATAATATGTTAATTATTTATGGATTTATAGTCTTAAGTAATAATACCTGGTGGGGGGACTCCCCTATAAAAATGACGGGGGGGGGGGGGGGGGTGATCATCGGAAATTTTCGAAAAAACCCCTAAAAGGTACCAGAATCTCGTTTGATCGGTGTGGCTCAAAAGAATTTTTACCCCTAAGAGGTACCAATTCTAAAACCACACATGTCGTAGTCATATTTTTTTTGGCTCATACCCTAAAAGGTACCGTGATAATTCCAACGGTGGTCATTTTAGATTATCATACCCTTAGTGGTACCAATCTACAGATTTTGACCCCTAAAAGGAACGACGAGCACCTCCGTCATTTTTATATGGGAGTCCCCCCCACAGGAATAAATAACAACATAACAATTTTTTTTAGTTTGTGGGCACTTTAATAACACTACACATATGTTAATTATTTATGGATTTATAGTCTTAAGTAATAACACCACATATGTTAATTATTTATATGGGTTTATAGTCTTAAGTAATAATAAATAAATTAAGAAGCATTCCTGTGGTAAATAAATGCTTAGTAGTAAACAAAGTTTCATCTACTGTATGGAGTGAGTATTATTATCAGAGAGGCTTAGTTGTCAACTGTCTATTTTACGTTTAAGATTGTTTAATTCGTGGCATGTATTTTGACATGTTAATTATGATAAAAAATCACTGTGCCTTTCCAAAACATTCGCAAACTCATCAATAATTCATTGAATTTGAACAGAGAAAACCATAAGTGTGACGGTGGTTTGGAAACTCAATCTTAATTGGCATAGATTTTTGCGAATTCTCTGTATTTAAAGTGTACCTAACCCCCATTTTTTTCGCTTAATCAACTCTATGTACGTTGAAAAGTCGAATAGTGAAATATTTCTTGTTTTTAACGTCGCGTTAGTGAGTTGTAGGGAATATTTGAATTTACAAAATGCTAATTTGATTATGTCATTTTAGGATTTTGCCATTTCTACGTCAATTTAAAATACGCAGAATGCGGCTTAAGGAAAATCAATTTGAGAAATACTAGATATAAGCTGTGGACAGTCAATTGCTTCGTAAAAAATATTCCTTGGAGGTAAAAACAAGTAGTTGTAAACAAATTAATCCTAAAATGACGTCATCAAATCAGCATTTTGTAAATTCAAATCTCTATAACTTACTAACACGACGTTAAAAACAAGAAATATTTCACTATTCAATTTTTCAACGTACATAGAGTTGATTAAGCGAAAAAACAATTGGGGTTAGGTGCACTTTAATGGTCAGTTTGAGAAGATACACCTAATTGCAATAACATCATATTAAAAAGCAAAAAACTAATTAATTAACCATGTGATGTGATTTGAAATTTGCTAGATGAATCAGCCTCGAATTGCATCAAAATGACACCGAGAAACTGATGCAAATGATTTCTGTGCCTTTCAGTAACATGCGGAATTCAAATTCAAATTCAAAATTCCCACCGCAACAGTTGCGTTTTCAACTGCCATCAATCATCTTAGCTTACCTCTCAGGAAACAGATCTTCACTTCAATGAGGTCAAAAGGTCACGTCCGTGCATTATGATTGGTAGATTTCGATCCATTTTGTGTGTTTCTTTTTTACATGGTCCGTTGGCTTTCGTATTAATTACGATTGACGGCAAGGAATAACGCAACTGTTGGTGGAGATTTGAATTGCAAATTCCGCATGTTATTGAAAGGTGCAGTAATACATGCCATGTATACAGCAGCTATAAACATGTGTGTTGTGAATGTTGCAAGGTATGATGATTATAAATATGCTAATTAATTCCTATTTGGGTTTTTGCTTTCTGATATGACAACGTTATTGCAATTGGGTGTATATCAAATACTCAAAAGTGTGTTTAATCAGGTATTCATACACCTTGAAGTGGGTTAAAAAAAACTCTACCGCACCTTGTTTTTTCAACCCACTTTTTGGTGTTTGGAAATTCTGATGAAACAGTACTCTTCTTCACGTTTGGTATAATATTACCTGAAGTTCAAAACCCACATTAATGATTGTGTTTTTTACTTTTATTACAAAAATCAACAATCCCTAAGAAGATTGTACATTAAATCAGGTTTTGCATGTTATTGGAAGATGTAAATGCATAATGCTAAATCATCAAGGCGCACTATAAAAAGGCTTGGCTCCTACCTGCAACAACCTGCAACAACACCTGGAATTTTGAAGTTGTGCAAAACTCTTATTCATAATATATTTATTTTGCTGCAAAAACTTCCAACTTCTGTGAACCAAACCCTTGGCTCATACTCCTAAAATTATGATGTGAATTAAGTTAATTTTTACAAATGCATTAGGTGGCATAATAACTTACTGTCCATTCAAAGACATCTCTATCAATGATTAGCCTGCCTGCTTGACTGACTGAAAAAGGACAGCTAGCATTCTAAGCTACTGTCTTGTTCAGTGTTGATTGACAAATCTGTGGTCTTCCCTGGGAACCCCTTTTTATAGTGCGCCTTTGAGTTTATTAAGGGACATAAATAATGTAATCATTAGTAGTCGCCACTGCTAGATAATTTTCTTTTATTCATCCTCTCTGAGTATGAGTGGATAGTGTCTATAAAGGTGGCAAGTTTTTCTGGGTCATGGTCAGGATGCATTCCATGCCCAAGATTGGCAATATAACGTTGAGGACCAAACTTCCTCATCATATTCTTCACTGCATGACGAATATCCTCCTGCAATAAAAAGCAAAAAATGGAGGATCAATTAACAGCTGGAACATTTCTTGCAATTCATTACAGTTTGAAGCAAGATAAAGGTAAAGTCACACGAGCTACAGATGGCCTACACCGCTAGAAATTTATCCCAGCCATTTTCTATAGCTCCTCTCCTGGCTGGAGAGAGAAAAAAAATAAATGTAGAGTACAGTTTCTTTTCTATGAAAACAAGGACAGCAGAGATCTGGATGCATTTCTTGAAGACATTTCAAGCCCAAAAGCTCTTTTTTTTAATCAAGGTTATATCATGTGGCACTTTCGTCAACTAAGCGCTCAAAATCAACAAAAACTGAATATTTGTTGTAAACGCTGCACACAAAACATCGCTTTTCGGGACCTTTGAGAAATGCATGTCAGGCCTTTAACCACTGAGCAACGTTCAGATCTAAAGTCCAACAAGCTAACTACTACACCCTTGTGCCTCCACACAGTTTTAAGAAGTAGTTAAAGGGTGGTTCATCAGGCCATCTTGTCTCGGTTTTCATAGCATGATTGAGAAGCTACGTGTATCGGCAAACATAATGCTGGAGCCAGGTAGCTCTGCAGTGGACTACCATCCCATACAAGGCTAAGGAGAGTAGCAATACTCTCATCACTCACTATGCTACAGAAGCTGGATTAAGCTCTGGAGGTTGCAGGCCACTTGGCTTGTGAAGACTTGACCTTTACCTTAACCTTTACCTTAGTACTTTTTATATTCGTGACACTTTTAATTAATTTTGCGATTTTCAAAAAGTAAGTGACCATACATAATATTAATGTTCTGAGTCCACTTATTCAATGTCTTTGTCCTTGCAATCAATCTCCTCTGCACCAAATTCTTTGAGTATTTCGCCTGTACAGTTGTCGAAATTTCTATTTACAGTCGCTCCTAATAAATGAGTTCAACAGCTGTACATATGTTCTTCACGATGACTCCAAATCAAATAGCTAAGGTACATGAATCTAATGATTAATTTATTAACAAAATTGCAAAAATAAAGTAACTCAGTTTCTTACTGCTGTTTCTACGAATTTATAACAAAATTGTGTAATATTAACAAAGGTATTTTACAATATTATTGTATTGAATTTCATGTAAACCTGTTCAGAAATGAGCAAGTACAGTTGTATCACTTACATGGCTGCCATAAAGACAAGCTGGATCAAGGTTTCCCTGTAGGGTCACTGTTGGTGCAACAATCCTACCAAAGAGGGCAAAAGTTAACAAGCATTTATTATTAACCCTTAAACTGCTAGAGTTGAGTCACATCATGTGATGCGACTACAACCTGTATTCAGCAGTCACTTAAGGCCCAGACACATGGTGCAGCTTTTCTTGCATTAACGTTGTGTGCGACAAGATTTTATGGGGCTATCACACGATGCAATTTGTTGCGAGCAACATCGCAAAAGGAGAACTCGATTCTACTTCAGCTGCAACTGTTGCACACAATGTTGCACCATTAATTGTTCTGGCCTTTCGTCATTTCCAAAGGATGACTTTTTTATTAAACACAGGTTTGACTTTATGCACAGCTGGGCAAAGATGAAGGGGTGAAAGTAATTCTGATCAATGGATTCCTGACAGGGATTTGGGGAGAGAATCAGGAATGAGGACCTGTTAGGGTACATGTATAATCCTATGAGAGACATGATGTCGAAACAGGGACGCATCAGCAAAGTAAAAAAAGACAAAGAATGACAAAACGATTCTGTGAAATTGCTTTACATGAGTCCCTGAGTCTCTTCGAGAAGCCTAATTCTCTCTTTTACATAGCTGCATTTCTCTTCATTATAATAGTTACTTGCAGTCAGGCCACAAGTCTAATTATCAGTTATAATGGATTAATAAGCTAACCTTGCATCTTTAGCTGACATTGTCCAGTCCAAGCTAACAACATCATATCCAATTTGAGAGAGTTCCTTAATAGCATAGTGCGCTCCTTTAGCAAAAATTGTCTGCAACAGAAAAATAGTTTTAGATGTAAGGCAAATAAGTGAAGTTAAGATTCCCATTATATAATTTACATACATTGTTTAATTTATTGTAACTTTCTAAATTTTGAAGTCAATAAGTTTAATTAGCTGACAGCTCACCATTGGGACGACATCAGGTCCTAACTTTTCCTTAACTTTCTCAACAATTTGTTTGATGTACGGCAGTGAACACAATGTAAAAGTATCATAACCTATTACTTCTGCATGAGACTCAAACACTTGCAACATCTACAAGGAAAAAAACACAAGCTATAAGTTTATTATTTATAAGTTTATTGTTCACAATTTTAATAAAATAATTACTGTTACATTACCAGGGTAAATACATGTAAACATTATTTAAACGTAACATACGTGTAGCAATGAGCAACGGTTTTGAGTGGTAAGTCTTTACAAGCCTAACGGCTCTTACAACTGGAGCATAAAGCAACTGAGAATATTACTACTCCCCCTGGATGGAATGCTAGTCTATCACAGGGTGACCTGGTTTATATACTATGAAGTGACTTGGAGTATTACTACACCCCCTGGATGGGATGCTAGTCCATCACAGGGTGACCTGGTTTATATACTATGAAGTGACTAGGAGTATTACTACTCCCACCTGGATGGGATGCTAGTCCATCACAGGATGACCTGGTTTATAATTATACTATGAAGTGACTAGGAGTATTACTACTCCCCCCTGGATGGGATGCTAGTCCATCACAGGGTTACTGAAGTGCTAACCACTAAATAAATAAATCAACTTTGTTTAACGAGGGTGCCACTTAACAGTCATGAGACTGACAAACCTGTGGCCCTTGAATTCTAGCTCAAATGTTAGTTTTTGAAGAGGGAGGAAAAACCGGAGAACCGGGAGAAAAAACCCTCAGAGCAAGGATAAGAACTAACAACAAACTCAATCCACATATGATGCTGAGACCGGGAATCAAACCCGGGTCACATTGGTGGGAGGTGAGTGCTCCCCTAAACTAGACCATGCATCATGCCTTCATATATAATTGAGTGGCACATTCTGTACAGCTACGTACAGTATACACTGTAAAGATATATATCCCACAAATGACTTGATTTTTCTTTGTAGATGGGAGTTGACTGTATGAGGAAAATGCCAAAAAATAATTCTAACAGTTTAATAGTATTAAACATCAACATTACTATAAGTTAGTTTTTATTTATTACCTGAGCCCCTGCTCGGACCTGTAGTACCAGATAATCTATAATTAAATCCGTCATCTGCTGCAGGAGTTGACTGGAAGCCTCCAAATGCTGGTATAGGAATTTACGAGCTTTGTTGAAAGTCTTACTACTTTCTCCTTCGATCATGTAACACATAAGGGTCCACTGAGGGAAAAAACAAACAAACAGAAATGATAGTTAAGGGCATGCTTCCAGGGGAAGTTAACTGGAAAGGCCAGGGGGGGTATTCTGACTTGCCTCAAATGGTTGTTTGCGTGGCCTTTCCCCGCTGTCTGGTGGCAAAGTAAGTTCGCCAAGAAATCAAAATAATACTGATGTTTATTGACTATTTTGGCAATACAAATCATTTCAACCGAGTAAATATAAAAAAAAAACAGTTTATGTGAATCAGAACAAAATCTGTATTCGATTTTATAACACAGATAATTATTCATTTAAACATTCATTTCTTTTGTCTTTTCTTTTTTAATTATTAATGAGAATAAAATCAACAAAATATTCAAAATTCAATTACTAAGGTGATAATTAATTTATACAACTTAGATTGACAAAAACAGTCTGAACTATCTTCAAGCATGGTGGTATGTTTTTCAAGCCAGGTCAGCTTTCAATTTTTCCATAGTGATAATCAAGCCGGGTGACCAGTGCGCACCTCGCTTGAAATGGCTGGGGAGAACACTGCTTCATGTCTATACAAGAAGACAGTGATCAGAGACAATAGGGTTATATAATTTAATTATAGGCTCAATTTTTTACCCTCCAGTGATGGTTGACAGCAACAGTTAAAATTTCAGCCATTTGAAAGAATAACATTTAACTCCACTGAACGGACACCCTTAATCCTTTCACTCCCAAGAGTGTCAAGAATTAAAAATTAAAAAAAAAATACTTATTTTATTTTGTAACATTTTGGAAAACAAATGGTACCATGCAAATATACTGCTGAAGAGGTTTCATTTGAATGGTCACACCACAGTATTTTGTCAACAGACTCAAAAGTTAGAACAAATGGTACCATGCAAAAGTACTGCTGAAGAGGTTTCATTTGAATGGTTACACCATAGGATTTCATCAACAGACTCAAAAGTTAGAACAAATGGTACCATGCAAAAGTACTGCTGAAGAGGTTGCATTTGAATGGTCACACCACAGTATTTTGTCAACAGACTCAAAAGTTAGAACAAATGGTACCATGCAAAAGTACTGCTGAAGAGGTTTCATTTGAATGGTCACACCGCAGTATTTTGTCAACAGACTCAAAAGTTAGAACAAATGGTACCATGCAAAAGTACTGCTGAAGAGGTTTCATTTGAATGGTTACACCATAGGATTTCCTCAACAGACTCAAAAGTTAGAACAAATGGTACCATGCAAAAGTACTGCTGAAGAGGTTGCATTTGAATGGTCACACCATAGGATTTTGTCAACAGACTCAAAAAATAGAACTACTCTACACGTGTCCATAGTCTCTAGGTGTGAAAGGGTTTATGGGTTATAGGGTGGCTTATAAATTTATTACTGATAATAATAATAATAATAATAATAATAATAATAATAATAATACATTTCCATTCTTACTGGTGCTCCAGAAAAACCAATGAGGGGAACTTTTCCTTTCAATTTAAACCTTGTCAGAGTTATTGCACGGTACACATAACCCAGTGATTTCTCCAGATCAACTTCCTGTTTAAGTTTCTGTGAAGATAACACACAACAAAATGAAAAGTGAATTAGTCTTCATTAACTGGATCAACTGAGATAAATCGAGGGAAATTTCTCCCTGGGGTGTGGGGGGGGGGAGAGAGGAGAAGAGACAAACTCCCCTATACAAATGGCAGGGGTGCTTGTCAGAAAGTTTTAAAATGTTCCCTGAAAAGTACCAGAATCTTGTTTCCTGGGTGTGGCTCAAATAGATTTTTACCCTTACAGCCATGCTCCGTCACGCGTGACCAGTATTTTTGAAAATTGAATGGAGTTTTCAAGATTACGCGTCAGTTTTGAAAATTCATTCCGAGATTCGTAATTCCCGTGAGCATTTTACCGCATTTTCGGAAACAAAGAGCAACAAAATATCATTTTGTTTGAAATGTTACATATCCAAACAATATTAGGTTTTTTATGCGTGCAGCAAAGTTATTTTCCGTTAATTCGTGACTTTCAAAAGTGTTTTCCAGAGATCTTCAAGGTTTCATTCAAATCTCGGATGTTACACGTGTGACGGAGCATGGCTGTAAAGAGGTACCAATACCAGTTGCCTGACAAATTGTTCCAGTCATACTTTTTCAGCTCATTAATACCCTAAAAGGTACTGCAACAATTCTAATGATGGTCATTTTAGATTTTAACACCCCTAAGTGGTACCAATCTACAAATTTTGACTCCTAAAAGGTATGACAAGCACCCCCCCCCCCCCCCCCGAGAATTCCTATGTTAATGCATGAAAGAGGCAGAAGTTGCTTGTCACACCATTGGTTTTTTTCAAACTTTTTCTTGATGGACACCTGACACTTTTGTAAAGGTGTTCTCACAGGCCATCATTGTAATTTAAGGCAATTTCAATGAAATTCAACTCTCACCTCTAAATCACTTGGTTCTCTCAGGGGTTCTGGAAAAACTGGACCCTGATAATGGATGAAAGAAAACTTCCATTGTTCATAGTGACATTAATAATAATAACATTTATAGTGCGCAAATTCCATAAAATGTTCAAATGCGCATGACAAGATTAAAAACGGAAAAGGCTTAAAAGCTAAAATTTCAATTAGGAGTAAACTTACAATGATTTAAAAAGCTAAAATAACAATAAAAAATAGACTTAAAATAATTTAAAAGCTAAAATTACAATTAAAAGTAACCTCACAATAATAAAAACACTATGATAAAAATGCACGACGGAAAAGGTGAGTTTTTAGCTTGGATTTAAAAATACTAACTGTGCTGGCGCTTCTTATGTCAAATGGTAGAGCATTCCACAGTTTCGGTGCAGCAGAGGTAAAAGAACGGTCACCTAATGTAGCTTTTGATTTAAAACGCGGATAACTAAGTAAAAGTTTATCACCTGAATTCCTTAGATTATATTATGAGAATACATTAACAAGGTACACTTGTGGCCATTTTACAAACAGGCTGGCATTTTTGCTTGGTTCCCACTAGTTAGCGTAGTAAGTGGAATCATATATTTTAGTGGAATCGGAATCACAACTCAAGAACCTAATGATCTAGTGGAAATCAAAAAGTGACAGAAGTAGAAGCAGAGTCGGAAGAAAAAGGAAACCCTTTGATCCTTCCAATTCCGATTCCGTCGTGCTTCCGATTCTGATTGTGACTCCATTTTTTAATTTAAACTAGAAAGTACATGTAAGTCTCCATACACTTCCGACTATAACTCCACTTCCACTAATTCGGAGTTCTAAAAAACATGTGCACGCGTCGGGATAAAAACAAGCATTAATCAAAAATACAGTAGAAATCAAATTCAACTATTTTAAATAACAAAAGAAGAGAATAATCTCAGGATAAAAACGCATGCCCACTTAACCTATTCTTCAAACTCCGAACTCGCTTATTATGTCACTAGACAAGTGGGAACCAGTCCTTACCTTTCCAGGGATCATTTCAACAGTCATTCCAAGTGCCTATTAATTCAAAAGTGAGGGAGAGAAAGAATAATCCAATTAACGGTACTTGGTACTTGATAAATTATACAGTCGAACCTCTCTACACCTGCACAATGGCCAGCTTTGGGCAAAAGTTTCTGACTGTTGAAGAGACGTGGGTGTTATAGGGACGGTATACATGTAAATTTATTAGAGGATTTGAGTGAATGAATAACAAGTTGGGACAAGAAAATATGACTACTGTAGAGAGATGGCTGTTGGTAGAGCTTCTTTTATATCACTTTCAATTCCAGCCTACATTTTGTTTTGTTTTAGTTGGTAGTACAGTGGTGAAAAATGCTCCTTACCCCACCAGTTCTCTTCCCCCACCCCCCACCCCCACCCTCCACCCTGGTATCTCCCCTCCTCCACCCTGATATCTCCCCTCCTCTAAAACCAACATTTTTCAAATGATCCGGACATGTCAGTGAGTATTAAACTGCATGACAGGTAGCTTATTTCCTTGGAAGGTCTAAACAAGAACCCACACACTCTAAACAAGTCAAGTGAGGTATTTATCAGCTAAAAGTACCTACCTGAGGTATTACAAGGATATCAGAGAAAATAATAGCAGCATCGAGCGGAAATCTTCTTATAGGCTGGAAAATAACATCACAGTTAATAACAAGTTTATTTTGCTTCAATCAAACAAAACAAAGTGCAAGATTGAACATGAACATAAACAGTATATTAAACAGTTCATTGACTGTCTTAAAAAAACTGGACTCTGAACTGTCAGTCAAGGAATTAATTTTTAGCCAATTAAAATAATGGAACAGAATTGATGCTCCTCTTACTTCATGCTGGGCAGAAGTACAAAAGTGTTTTTGGAGTGAGGGTGGTGTTAAGGTTGTGGGTGGGCACTTACAACTGTATTCAAGGATGGGCACTTATTAATTTTTTGGGCTTTCAGGGTGGGTGCTTATTCAAAAGTGGGCACATACTCAAAAAAGTATGGTACGTCCTCTCTAAGTTTGATGCCTCTCCAAGATGAAACCTGGGGAGATCCCCGCCTCAAGATTTAAACAGTTCTTAGACTGACATGTAACTTTCTAGGGTGAACACCTCTCTAAGACAGACATGAGACTCTTTATAAAGTTGGACATGCACACCGCTCCAAGAAGGGTGAAATTCAATTAATATAACTGGTGTATTAGGGAAAGTTCATTTCATATGACAAGGGGGGGGGGGGATGTAGATATTGAGGTGGGGCTCAGAAAATTTTTAGACACCTGAAGGGGGGGCTCTGAAAAAATTGTTGGGCTAGGAGGGGTGTCTGGAAATTTTTTTTAGACTACCAAGGGGGGGGGGGGGGGATCCTAAAAAATTGAACTGCTAGCAAGGGAGGCTGCTAAAATTTCAAGCTTTGAGTCTCAATATCTTCATTCCCCCCTTGTCATAATAAATGAACTTTCCCTTAATAAATACCTGAAGAGTAAGTTCGCATGCCAACTCGGGAGTCTGTACCATCTTAAAGAAATCAGCATTGTTATCTTCCTTCAGTTTCTTAAATTCTGTAAAACAACATATAGTAGCTGCAGTTACACATTTCAACTTTTACCTAGGTAAACTCGAAAGAACAATAGCCAGTGCATGCTTAATTTGAATTAACAATAGCCCTTGCACTCTTAAGCGTGCCGCGGCTATTGTTCATTCGAATTTACCTAGGTAAAAGTGGCAACATGTAACCGCAGCTAATTTTACAATACATGTTTTACTTGGCTTGGCAGGAAAGAAAATTACAAGGACCGGAGATACTAAGTGTGGGATAAAAAAAGGGCAAGGGAAAAAGGCAAGAAAATGTATTTGTTGTGGTTCAAAATTTTCTGTGGTTTGAAAATTTTCAAACCAGTTTTCCTTTGTCTCAGAATATGATAATGAATCTGAGACAAAAGAAAACAAAAATTAAACTGGTTTGAACATTTTCAAACCAAAGAAAAATTTCAATCACAACATATTCTCATGGTTTTCTTTGATGAACTGGAAGGAAACAGGAACATAGTTGTGGACAGAGTGAGGGGTGTCATTTCTGATTTGGATAAATTTTGATCAGAAAGAATGACATACAAAGAAGATATTCCTGTAACAGTTTTGATGGACAGTTCTTGCAAGGTGAAAAATGTCTGCCTGAAATAGTTTTTTGATTACAGCAAAGTAACCTGTCATGGAAGAGTGTGATTCACACAGGCAACCCAAGTTTTTAAGTGAGAGGTCATCATGACATGGCAAGGACACACTACATGTAGATCAACTGGCTGAGATTCATGAAAATTTACATGGTCAAATTAACCCAACATGGAAGATGTTATCATAGTTCAGGTAGGTATTTAGTAAATAAAGAAATTCTCAATGGTCAAGAGTGTTGCAATCAAGCTTTTAGCCAGCAGGGTGTCCAGGCGTCCTGTGGACGCCCACTTTTTGAAGAAATTCATGAAAATTGCACCTAATCCTTTAAAAATTTATGATGGGAATTACCTTCAGGACGCCCACTTTTCAATTTCTGGCTAAAAGCCTGGTTGCAATAATTGCCAGAGCTTTCACATTCAGAGGTTGGGTAACCTGTGCATGCCCGACCGAGCAGGCAAATGATGGGTCTTTCTGCATGTACCGGTATCCATGAACCACTCATTGTCTTCTATTGTTTGTGAGGTATTGTAGTTTTGGTCTTGTTTCGCATTTGTATTATTGTCGTTCTTTGTTCCTTTTGTATTACGTAATATGTGACCGGCACATGCAGAATCTACTCAAATGATCAATGAAAAAAAATATATACTTGCAGGATTTAGCTAAAATACAAACGTACACGATACCATCATGTTAACAACATTTGAACCGACTGTTGCAGATCTTGATAACGTGCCGGGAAGCAACAATTTCAGCCTTTCATGAAAAGCTCACCCCACATGCAAGCTCGCTCACCTGGAAGATATCGTCCTGCCTGACGCATAACCCACACGGGGGCACGTTCAGTAGCTTCCCCACGAGCAGCTCGCAATATCAAATCATTTTTCATTGGCGGGAAGCCATTCTGCATTTCAGAATCAGTCATATCCCTTCCTAAGCTGTAAAATACTATTCACCGCTCTCTTCGGAAATGTACAATATCAAAACAACGCGCGGAGTCTGGGTACTATATTTTCGTGCAAAGGCTCATGGGTTCTTCTTGGCCGCCGCCATCTTGCCTTGATATTACAAGATGTTAGGTTCAATAGCTCGCCAGGTTCCTCGTCTTTTTAGACAACCAGGGTCTTTGATCGTTCGACGATGTCTTGCTGCTGAAGCTGCTCAAGGTGGTCCCTGCGATGGCGCTTACGTTTGGCTCTCCTTCTGAGGTAGGTTTGTAAATATATGAGGAGCGGATTTTTTGTAGAAACGTGGAGTGGGAAACGAGACTCGTGTCTACGGTCCCATATAAGCTGACCTTCTTTAGACAGGGATGAAACTAAGAGAAAAGCTCTGGTGGTTAATAGATAAATCTGGCTGCCTAGCGCGTGATGTATGTTTGGAAACAGTTGCCATAGCCTATTTATTTCTTGGAATGAACTGAAGTGGCCCTGTCTTCTGTACTGACTGTAGTTTATCAGCCGGCCTATCGAGTGTCCCACAAGAGATAAGGTATTTCCAAGCTGTTGAAATAAAGCAATTAGCCATACCACTCTATATAAAATGCCTTCCTAGTGAAAACAGCTGTGATGTATTGTAAGTGGAAGCAATACATTTGTACATTTGTACAGTCATGGGGACCACTGATATTGCTTATATTCAGGACGTAACACATCGATAATTCCGATACTCGATCAAAATCGATCAAAATCGATAAACATCGATAATAATTAATCGATTAATATCGGAAATCGATCAAAATCGATGGCCAGGTTCTTTGTGATTATCGATTTTGATCGATTTCGTTAATTAAGGTTCGATTAGTATCGATTTTGATCGATTATATCGGGGACTGAGGAAAAGCAACTTTCAATCAATCCTGACGTGTAACACTAATATTAACTTCCCAACTTTTTTGTCCATTCACGCCTGCAGCATAATCTGGCATAATGCATCTGAGCCTGTGCAACAAAGCAGACAAAACACAAGCATAAAAAGAATACTAACAAGTTTTGAAGCAGCCCAATAGAATCAAGGTACCAGTATGAATTGGAAGAAAAAAAAGAAATTTAAATGACGCGGGTAGACCCTCTCCCCAGTATCCTCTCCTTTTCATATGGCGCCTCGCTCGCGCCCGATATGTACAGTATTTTTCATTCGGATGCAAACTGTTTTGGCTGCTCCACGCCATAAGTAACCTCGGCTATGAGGTGCACTAGCCTGGTGGACGAGCGACTACATTTTCGTAACGTAATGAATGGATCCGTTTTAATGAAAATTATATTTTTGCCGAGAATTGTGGCTTACGCCTGCTTACGAAATGTGTTTCCTAAGCTAGAGTTTTACGCTTGAGGTCACCAATGTAAGGTAAGAAGCGACGGTTAACAAGCTAAGCCTGTAAATAAGTCAGTGTCCCCTATTCGTGACTGGCATACAGTATTCCTGATGCCTTGATATCACTGACACTCTCGACACTATTGTTTCGATCAAATTGGCTTCCTGAGTATATTATTAGCGGGTGTTTTGTCGCGGTATCCTGAGAGTTTCTCAAAATCGATAGAAATCGATACCCGATGTTTAAACTACTGTGATTATCGATTTTGATCGATTAATTCGCTTAATCGATTGATTATTATCGATTAAAATCGAGTAATATCGATTTATCGATTAGGTTTCCGATGATCGATTTCGATCGATGCGTTACGTCCCGTTATATTTGTGAACTGACTTGAATTGTCAATCCCACTTGGCCAACCAGCATGTTTGAGTAAATTCACTACAGTCAAACTTCTTGCAATCATTCAATCATTAGCAGCCACCCAAAATTGCAGATATGTCAATCTCTGGAGATATGAAATCTGAACATTAATTTTTTATTTGGTGACCACCCCCACCCCCTTGTACTTATCAACATTTCATCCCCTCCTCCCATCCTAACCCCCCAAAGGATTTATGACATGATATCCAAGGGTTATGTATAACATTTCTTAGTTTCTGTAATGGTCTAAGATGCTAGCACATGGGGGCAGAACAGAAATTTTTTTAAGGAATTTGTTTTAAAAAAGACACCTCAGTCAGCTTGTTATGACCAATGCTATACCAATATATTCCTTGCCTACATGTACAGTACCAGTCAAATGTAAGTTGATAGTCCCTCAACTCGAAACTCGATCCTCATTGTTTTTCGAGTTTTGAGTATTGGGTTTTGAGTTGCGAGTTTCTAGACACTCAGTTTTTTCCAAAATCTTGAGAAGGGATTTTGAGAAAATGATTAATTTCTCAAAGACAGGAAAATGGCAATTTCACATGGTTGCTTTTGTTTCCAGTGGCTTTTGTTTTATCACACTGCTGTGAGCTGCGAAACCTCCAGAGAAAAAACCTTGAAAAAATTCCCACCGGTCTGCTTGAGAGAGCCTGCATTCATGGCTCCTGTTTTACTACCCTGTGTGCCAGATTTATTTAGTGAAAACCAGCAACTTAAAGGGACATTGTCCCGCCAAATCACAAAATTACTCTTAGCTTATTTCCATGTTATACATGTATTGCCAATGCCACCAAATAAACAACTTAGTTGGATAAAGAATGATATTCTATAGAGAAAAACAAAAGCAGTAGTTTGGAGATTAAGTGCAGGATTGCAAGGATTGAAGTGAATTACAATTCACAAAATTTGATTTATTGACATGTGGTCAAGAAATCAAACTTGCCATTCTTGTAAAATTTTGACTTTTCTAGCCGTTATTTTGTCTGTTTAGTTTATATTTCTTTGCTTCTATCACTTGGCGATGGTTTCTTCCAATTTCAAGATAAAAAGCAAGCTTTTGGCCATAATCTCGAAAACACAATACATGTATAATATTTCAGCTAGGACAATGTCCCTTCAAGCAAGCCGAGGAATATGAGAATCGAATGCCTTGGTTTTCGTCAAATATTAAATATGCAACACATAGCAATCTGTAATTTTTTAACTTAAAACCTCGAATTTTCTTCACTGATTAGAAAGTCGGGAATTAAAGAAGGTTTATGATTATAGCAGAATCAATAGCAATGGCATGGTTTTAACACTGAATAACTTCAGTTAATATTCTTTTCTGCAGTGACTTGATTTTTGCATACCGTAAAAATACCTCCGGCACCGACTTGAATTTGCATACCGTAATACTACATATAATCAACAAGCATTAAAATCATGCCTTGTTTTTGCCAAGCATTGGTCATCAGGCTGTGCATGATTTTAAATGAGACTTCGCATAAGTTATTTTTCTTGGTGTTACAATGTTTATGGAACCAGTCAGTGCTCAGTCTAACCGTGATGGACTTAAACCCAGGGTCTCTGGTCTTCAAGTTTGCCTCCCATGCCACTCGACCTTACTGAGTGATGATGTTCAAAAACCTTCCACTGTTTATATCTCTATTTTTTTAGATGTTTTATTCAGAAGCTGATGTGAAGCAAGTCGATGTTACTACCACGACTGGAAGCTTTGGTATTCTGCCGAGCCATGTCCCCACCCTAGCCACCCTGAAACCAGGGCTTCTCACAGTACATGATGAAGGAGGGGCTACAAAATATTTTGGTCAGTATTCCAAATGGTAAAAGTTTAGTTCTGCCTCCCTCCCTGAATTCTTTTTGTCTCTAACATTTTCACTTCAGCCCCCCCCCCCCCCTCCTCTATTCACTCTCCCCTCCCCTCCCCTCCTCAAGGGGCCGCAACTTTTGGGAGGCAGTTACTTTTGGGTGGTTGCTATTTAAAACATTCCATTTGAAAAAACTTGTTGATCAAGGTAAATACATGTACAACCACAAAATTTGATGTTCTAATTCAAAATGTGAAAGGAAGAAAGTTAAAATACATGTACTATCTAAATTAGTAGTCCAAACTAGAATTTACTAAGCCAGTTTTCCATCAGGGAAGTTAGTTTCTCTACCCTGAGTGCTGTTCTGGCCTGGGATGCTAACACATGACATCTTGCTGTGTAGACTACAGTAGCACCGTGTCGACGAAATTAACTATGCAGTGGTTTAAAGAGGCTATGTCATCTAATTTTAGTATCACTTAAATTGAAAAGCCAATTGTATGTTTGAGCAAAGGTACTTTTGGTGATTTTGTCCAAAACACAGCAAAATCTTCATGAAAATACCCCTTTAAACATTACTAGAGAGAATAAAGACCCAGACACACAGTGCAACTTTTCTTACAACCTTGCCCGCAACAGGTGCAGAAGTAGAATCAAGTATTATTTTTGCAAGCAACAAATTGCATCGTGTGACTCCCCCGAAAAATCTTGTTGCATGCAAGGTTGCAATAACAGTTGCACCATGTGTCTGGACCTTAATGGATTAACCCTTAAGTGCCAAAAGTCGAAATTCATGAAAAATTCCAAATTTAATTAATTTTTGTGTAATATTGAAAAACGAATGGTACCATGCAAAAGAACTGCCGAAAAGGTTTCATTTGAATGGTCACACCATAGGATTTCATCAACAGACTCAAAAGTTAGAACAAAATTAATGGTACCATGCAAAAGTACTGCTGAAGAGGTTTCATTTAAATGGTCACACCATAGGATTTTGTCCACAGACTCAAAAGTTAGAACTACACTACATGTCTCCATAATTGACTCTGGAAGTGAAAGGATTTGTGTTGTTTCTGTCAACAGCAAGCAGTGGAACAGTAACCATCAATGAAGACTCCACAGTTCAGATCTTGGCTGAAGAAGCTCATCCGTTGGACAGATTTGACCCACAGGTAGGGCATTTGAGCATTCCCTCAGTATAAGGGTAAAGCTGTTATGATTATTTTTAAATTTACCTTTACTTTTCTTTAATTTCTTGCAATTATTTGTGACCAATTTTGGTAACTTGTCTGGTGGCTTGAGCTTATTGCTGGTGTCTGGGAAATCTAGAGAACTTAAGTTCCAGCTTAGCGAGTCACAGACTGAGGTTTTCTTTCTTTCTTCTGAAATGAAAGTGAGCTACCAGTGGCAACTAAGAGATTCCACTAAGGGGAAGTAGTAATATGCCAAATTCATTCTCAATGTTACAGGTACCAGGGTTAAGGGCCTCCTCCCTTCATCCTGAAAAGCCCGACAGCCACAAGTTGGCAGGATTCGATATCGTGTGGGTAGAATCAAAGGCTCCTAAGAGCCAACCCATGAATAAGAAATGCTAACATGTAATGCAATATTGCGATAAGCTTATGTTTTCACACTGACACAGTTCAATATTTTTTTTTTCAATTAAATGTAAGGATTTTTGACAAACGCAAAAAAAAAAAGAAAGTACATCACTTTCATACTGTCCAGTCAAAAAAGGGTAATGAGAATGAATTGAACTCAGGCCTCCCGAGTGCAAATCCCAGCGCTAGACCACAAGACCATCAAGGAACACATGCTCAATTAAGACTAAATTTTATCATTTTAAGGTACAGTCATGTAGTTAGCATCAAAACATGTGTCTTGATTGGAAAATCCTTTTAGATTGAGTTTAATACAACAACAACTTTTTTACAATTATTATTACAATAATTATTACATGTACAAATAATAAATTATTATAATAAATAAATAAAGTACATTTGTAAACTAAAAAGGAAAAAAGGAAATTTTTCACACAACCCGTGGTTAGCTTAGGCTAATTGAGGTGGGAGGTGAAGAGGACAAGAAAGAAAATATAAGAATTAATTGCGTTAAAGGCTCCAAATACGAAACATCTTTAAGCTTATTGTTGTTAAATTATATTCCTTTACAAAAAATAAGTTATTATCACTGGATTCACATTGTTCTTGTTACGAAACGCATTCATAACAGAGCATTACATCATTAAGTTTACAGCTGATGGAAGGAGTGAGTGAGTGAGTGAATTGGCCACCGTTATCGATAACCCGATCATTATGCTTGCACATATTCATGGGTTAAAAATGGAAAAATTGTAAACTTTGTACTTTTATTTTTTTGTTCATTTTTTACAATCTGTCAAGAATTGGAAAAGAAAATGATCTATAAAAAATAGGGATCACCAACTATCCAACCAAGTTAAATCTAAGCAAAGTTAGCACAACAGCTACCAGCCCTTTAAGTGTTTAGATTTCTTGCCTTGCATGCACACTCATACATGGCAAAGCATGGTGTTGCAACATGAATTGTGTGCGCAGTCAGGATGCAAATAAACAATTAGCTTGAATTCCTTAAGAGATATGACTGTATTTTTTCTTCTTGTCTCCTAACAGGCTGTCAGTCAGCAGCTAGATCAAGCTCAGCAAGTTCTATCCAGTGCATCTGGCGAAGAAGACAAAGCCAAGGCTCAAATTGCTGTAGAGTGTTTAGATGCCCTTAACAAAGCTCTAGGACACTAACATTAATTGTACTGCCAGATGTCTTAACTTGTGTGAACTGGGAAAAAAGCCTGTATCAATTTGCCTGTTGTAACGTACTGCATTCAAGCAAATCAATCCATAATTGTTTCATACTTGTCACCTGGTCAAAGACGTTTTCACAATCTGGATTGCTGTTTCTGAAGTTTGTAGGGTATATGATTTTGTGTTCACAAAATGTCAAGACTTTCAAAGTGTGGTGCAAATTGTTTATCGTTTAGTGTTTTGAATACCTTCGCCATTCCTTCAATTGAAGTGACTTAGTAATGTGTTTCATTCTTGAGGTCTTATTAATTTGAATAAACCTTTAATAATACTTGAGCTTGGTGTTGGTTTAGTCTGTGTCGGGCTTCAAGCCAGAAATTGAAAAGTGTCCTGAAGATATTTCCCATCATAAACTTTTAAAGGATAAGGTGCAATTTTTATGAATTTCTTCAAACTGTGGGCATCCACAGTATGCCTGGAAACCCTGCTGGCTAAAAGCTTGGTCTGTGTGTACACCAAATTAAAGAAATGTTGTCAGGTGAAAAGCATAAACCATGAACAATGCAACCCAAAGGTTTACTGGGAAGTTGGAAAATTTAATCATCGTCTGTGACAGAATATACATTACATTAACACTGGATGTATACGTGTGGATAAATGTGTACACTTAAAAGGCTCAAACAATGAAAGCATCTTATGCTTTTCATGGGTCAAGGTTTCTTCAATTTGGTGTATGCTATTCAGTATTAAACTAACAAGAAACATCACCTTATTTGAAATTCGTCAACAATTCCTTTATTATTTTTTTGGTAAAACATAAACTTTCCCATTTACACAAGCTATTTACACATCACACACTTTCAATGTTCATGGGTTAATATCTCTGTGAAAAAGGGGATTTCCCAGGCAATTCTAAGTGGGTTGGAAAGAGTACGCATGCGTGAATATTTTGTGCAAGTGTCAAAGCTAGAGCTCTTATAGAAACGGAGAAAATCGCCTATGAATATTGAAACAATAGAAATTTGTTAATGAGCAAAAATGAGCCCTTTTTTCAAAAAATCCAAGAGTACCCTTTTTAGCTCATTAGCGATTTTCTATTGTTCTAATATTCATACGTTTATTCCGAAGCGTCCCTTGGGATTTGACGGCTAATTTTATGCGCGTTAGAAAGCGTGCGGGCAAGCGATCATTGTGTGCAAGTTTCAAGGCCGGAGCTCTTGTAGAAGCGGAGAAAATCCCCTCTGAATATTGAAACAATAGAAATTTGTTAATGAGCAAAAATGAGCCCTTTTTTCAAAAAATCCAAGAGTACCCTTTTCAGCTCATTAGTGTTTTTCTATTGTTCTAATATTCATACGTTTATTCCCAAGCGTCCCTT
Source organism: Cladopsammia gracilis (assembly GCA_022457155.1). Taxonomy (NCBI): domain Eukaryota; kingdom Metazoa; phylum Cnidaria; class Anthozoa; order Scleractinia; family Dendrophylliidae; genus Cladopsammia; species Cladopsammia gracilis. The sequence goes on from JAJGOT010000486.1 coordinate 642,080, forward strand.
GGGATTTGACGGCTAATTTTATGCGCGTTAGAAAGCGTGCGGGCAAGCGATCATTGTGTGCAAGTTTCAAGGCCGGAGCTCTTGTAGAAGCGGAGAAAATCCCCTCTGAATATTGAAACAATAGAAATTTGTTAATGAGCAAAAATGAGCCCTTTTTTCAAAAAATCCAAGAGTACCCTTTTTAGCTCATTAGCGATTTTCTATTGTTCTAATATTCATACGTTTATTCCCAAGCGTCCCTTGGGATTTGACGGCTAATTTTATGCGCGTTAGAAAGCGTGCGGGCAAGCGATCATTGTGTGCAAGTTTCAAGGCCGGAGCTCTTGTAGAAGCGGAGAAAATCCCCTCTGAATATTGAAACAATAGAAATTTGTTAATGAGCAAAAATGAGCCCTTTTTTCAAAAAATCCAAGAGTACCCTTTTTAGCTCATTAGCGATTTTCTATTGTTCTAATATTCATACGTTTATTCCCAAGCGTCCCTTGGGATTTGACGGCTAATTTTTATATGCGCGTTAGAAAGCGTGCGGGCAAGCGATCATTGTGTGCAAGTTTCAAGGCCGGAGCTCTTGTAGAAGCGGAGAAAATCCCCTCTGAATATTGAAACAATAGAAATTTGTTAATGAGCAAAAATGAGCCCTTTTTTCAAAAAATCCAAGAGTACCCTTTTTAGCTCATTAGCGATTTTCTATTGTTCTAATATTCATACGTTTATTCCCAAGCGTCCCTTGGGATTTGACGGCTAATTTTATGCGCGTTAGAAAGCGTGCGGGCAAGCGATCATTGTGTGCAAGTTTCAAGGCCGGAGCTCTTGTAGAAGCGGAGAAAATCCCCTCTGAATATTGAAACAATAGAAATTTGTTAATGAGCAAAAATGAGCCCTTTTTTCAAAAAATCCAAGAGTACCCTTTTTAGCTCATTAGCGATTTTCTATTGTTCTAATATTCATACGTTTATTCCCAAGCGTCCCTTGGGATTTGACGGCTAATTTTATGCGCGTTAGAAAGCGTGCGGGCAAGCGATCATTGTGTGCAAGTTTCAAGGCCGGAGCTCTTGTAGAAGCGGAGAAAATCCCCTCTGAATATTGAAACAATAGAAATTTGTTAATGAGCAAAAATGAGCCCTTTTTTCAAAAAATCCAAGAGTACCCTTTTTAGCTCATTAGCGATTTTCTATTGTTCTAATATTCATACGTTTATTCCCAAGCGTCCCTTGGGATTTGACGGCTAATTTTATGCGCGTTAGAAAGCGTGCGGGCAAGCGATCATTGTGTGCAAGTTTCAAGGCCGGAGCTCTTGTAGAAGCGGAGAAAATCCCCTCTGAATATTGAAACAATAGAAATTTGTTAATGAGCAAAAATGAGCCCTTTTTTCAAAAAATCCAAGAGTACCCTTTTTAGCTCATTAGCGATTTTCTATTGTTCTAATATTCATACGTTTATTCCCAAGCGTCCCTTGGGATTTGACGGCTAATTTTATGCGCGTTAGAAAGCGTGCGGGCAAGCGATCATTGTGTGCAAGTTTCAAGGCCGGAGCTCTTGTAGAAGCGGAGAAAATCCCCTCTGAATATTGAAACAATAGAAATTTGTTAATGAGCAAAAATGAGCCCTTTTTTCAAAAAATCCAAGAGTACCCTTTTTAGCTCATTAGCGATTTTCTATTGTTCTAATATTCATACGTTTATTCCCAAGCGTCCCTTGGGATTTGACGGCTAATTTTATGCGCGTTAGAAAGCGTGCGGGCAAGCGATCATTGTGTGCAAGTTTCAAGGCCGGAGCTCTTGTAGAAGCGGAGAAAATCCCCTCTGAATATTGAAACAATAGAAATTTGTTAATGAGCAAAAATGAGCCCTTTTTTCAAAAAATCCAAGAGTACCCTTTTTAGCTCATTAGCGATTTTCTATTGTTCTAATATTCATACGTTTATTCCCAAGCGTCCCTTGGGATTTGACGGCTAATTTTATGCGCGTTAGAAAGCGTGCGGGCAAGCGATCATTGTGTGCAAGTTTCAAGGCCGGAGCTCTTGTAGAAGCGGAGAAAATCCCCTCTGAATATTGAAACAATAGAAATTTGTTAATGAGCAAAAATGAGCCCTTTTTTCAAAAAATCCAAGAGTACCCTT